>JACXGI010015054.1:0-18065 GCA_016801175.1 Esox masquinongy
CAGACAACCCGGTCAAAGGCTGAGATATATCAATCTGGACAGTTACTATATGGAGACTTTAAGTTAACCATGCTCTTCCCAATAAGGAATAGAGCTCTGTTCACCTGTAGGATGTAAGTAATAATAACCCCCGGCTGTTCAAGAGCTTCCTCCTAGAGAACAGTGTCTTATGGCGGTTTTATGGCACTGGCAGAGGCCTGTTCCTTTTACTGCTAAAAGGGAGCCAAGGCTCTGTGCAGCCGACATTCCATTCATCCCTGTCCCTGAATACAGATACTGGCCTTATAAGTTGGAGACAGAGAGAGACAAGTGTTTCAGTATATGTGTAATTGATCAAGCATACTGAGTACAAAAACGTCTAATAAGATAATGAATAAATAAGAATGACAATAAATTCATTTTCTACACTCTCACCAGAGAAATGTACAATACTAAAATGCAATTTTCATACTTTTTGGTAATGTGGAAATTAAACAAACTACTCCAACTTTGTAAGAGACATGCTCTACCAACTGAGCTACACAGGACCTCCGGGGACCCTGCTAACAATGTTTCGAAATGAGGGGGTCTGGGGGGTCCGAGACCCTCCATAAGTCTATAGGGACCCCCATAATATTTATTTTTTATGTTTGGGGGGGTCCCACAAAAATGTATTTTAACGCCTCATTAAAACCATCAATAATGACTGTGAAAATAATTAATTTTCAAGAACGCTGTATAATTTGCAGCAATAATTTATTTATTCGCTGGCCTGAGGTTGCGGTCGGGGTTGCCTGGATAAGTGAGTCCGGGCGCCCAGTAATTCCTATTGAGCATCACAGATGGTTGTCGTGCTGCTCGCGCACACACGGAGCTGAAGGCAGCAAACCACACATACACTGTTAACTTGACATCTTTTTGACTGAAATTGACTACAATAAATGAATTAATGAAAATCCTGTAAGTACATGAAGTGCTTGATGTTGATCTCTCTATAATTGCTTATAGTACAATATTAGCTGATCCTCTATCAAACATTGCATTTATCAGATACCCAACGTTACGTTTAGAAGAGTCATTTTGCCAGCGTTACTTGCTACCTAGATGGGCTGGGCGGTAATGAAGCCAAATTAGCTGCTACTAGCTGACCTAACAGCTACAGTAATGTAGCTAAACTAGTTATTTGTAGCTCACTTTAGCAACCTGCTTGTCCACTCAGTAATGATGAGTAATAAACAGGACAAGTTTGTGATCTAAGCATGAATGTGTGTGTACTGTAGCTAAAATTATTTTTCTGAACCTAGAATCGTGCATAATAGACATAGCAGAATTTACCTTTTTTTCAAATTCTGCTGTGATAACATAGCTAATGAGGAAATTGTAGACATATTGGCTTAGTTAACACTGATTGTTCTCAGATTTCGTCATGAAAATTGAATTAATGTAATATTGCTGAATGTTTTAACATAGCGATTAATGAATTAGCTATTGAAACAATATTTTGCATCAGAGAGTACTGTCAAAAAGGCCAGCTCAGCCCAGTCAAGCCAAGTACAGCCCATCTCAACTCAGCCAGGCCAAGTACATACTATTATTTTAGCTCAAGCTAGCATTAATAAATAATATAACTAATGTTTTTTCATTTCTGAGATCTAGCTGAGCCAAATGAAAAAAAAAACAATTTGCCTGACCAACTAACAGGATGAATGTGAAACATTGGGTTATTAGTAGATTATTATGTCATTTGAACTTTCTTTAGTTAGGTTAAAAGATCTTAGGACGTTTCAACATAGTTTTTTCAAATAAATTTTCATTTCCTTCATAATCGACAACAGACACAGCATGACAGTTCATAGGTTTTTTCTAGATTTCATTGACTTCCTTTGTGATATGTTGTAGGATTAAGGATTATTGGACAGATACAATTTGACTTGTTTTCAGTCGCTACTTTGCCATTTTAAAATTGGTGTTTTTCATAAGTAGGGCTTGATATAATTTTCAGGAGTGTATATCAGGTTCAAATTCCAAACAAGATTTCAGAACATTAAGAAGTGGCAAAGAAACAGATAACATAGCAAGTCTTTTTTAGGGGACCCCCCAAGAGTCATAGGTCATTTCAAACCCGGCTGCTAACTCCTACAGAAGCATCTACCGAATATAATGTTTATTTGGATGCAGGACACAATCTGCTAGCAAATATAGTAAATGGACAATGACATACAATGACAGTCAAAAGTTTGGACACACCTACTTATTCAATTGTTTCTTTATTTTTACTATATTCCACATTGTAGAATAATAGTTTACATCAAAACTATGAAATAACATATATGGAATCATGTGGTAACATGAAAAAAGTGTAAAAAAATCAAATAAATACATTTATATTTTAGATTCTTTAAAGTAGCCACCCTTTGCCTTGATGACAACTTTGACAATGAGCTTTGTGAGGTAGTAACATGGAATGCATTTCAGTTAACAGGCCTGCCTTGTTAGAAGTTAATTTGTGGAATTTCTTTCCGTAAGTATGTTTGAACCAATCAGTTATGTTGTAAGAAGCTAGGGTTGGTATACAGAAGACCATTATATCTAAACTGTGGTAGTCCATGTTATGTCAAGAACAGCTCAAAGAGAAACAGCAGTCCGTCATTACTTCAAGACACAAGGGTCAGTCAGTCCGGAAAATTTCAAGAACTTTGAAAGTTTCTTTAAGGATTTGGAAAGGTGTGGCAATTTAATTAATAAAAAAATAAATAAACATGCAAGCACAAATGAATGGATTTATTACCTCTATGCTTCTGCCAATCAGCTGTTTGGCTTTTCAAACTTGCCAGCTCTCAACAGCAAAACAAAATCCATCCATGTTTTGTTACAATATACATTACAGAACCACATTTTATAGCTTAATAGCATAGTATAACAAATAACATCAATGCATTCAATCGTAATGATAATACTCCATAGCTAGCCTCGCACAGCCACCTGATCCCATGAACATACATTAAAGGCTACCGGGATATCAGTATAGTCATGATGAGTAGACTTACGTTTGGAGCAGGCTTGCATTTAACTGGCCCAATCAGCTCACTTTCATGAATTATGGGTGTGGTTTAGGCAATGACGAGTAGGCTACTAACCCAATAGATTTTTCAAGAAGTTAAATGTAAAACTAATAGTCTTTGTAAACATTAGATGTCATTTGCTGGTTTTGTTTTTTCAAATATTTTCTTGGTATTCCCTACTGCGCCTTTGATGTGCAAATGTTGGTGACAAAGAAAGCAATAATTGTCAGAAATGTTAATAAGCTACACTTACAGATCTGCGTGTTTGATTGCAGTTGCTCGATGTACAGTAATGTTTGTTGTTGTGAATGACACTTTGGTACTTCTTCATGCGCATTGTTGGTTTGATTAGTTGAAGGTCAATCCAGTCGTATTCGAATGAACTTTTCTCAACAGCCCTGCAAACACCACATGCCTAAACAGTTTTAATCACAGCCCGACCAGAAGGATATCCGTGTAGCATTTATATGCAAGCTCACGGGATCAGGCCGCAATGCATGGTGTTAGAATTTAGTGGTGATTTCACAGGGGCTACTCTATAGCAGCCTAGTAACCATTTAATCTCAATCAGATTCTTGGGGATATGCATGTACATCTTGAGTTAAAAAGATTTGTGTAGATGTACACTACAGTGTTGTTTTGAATGAGTAGGCACATTGTTATCAAAATACAAAGTATAGCCTTGGCTTGGCCGCAAACTCATATCGTTTGGATGCAGACCTGCTGACCTACGCAACAACTTAGCATGGCCAGCAAACTTTCTACATACACCCATGCAAGCACATGTGCTAATGGACATTTTAGGTCCCTGCAAAGCCATTCAACGTGATTTTGAAAATGCCAGTTCTCAACACTAAGACACATCATTCACCCAACATTGTTCAAAAAATGCATAGTAGCGTCAGAGAAATTGCCTGTGACTCAGTTCAAAGTTCAAAAGGTTTATTTGTCATTTGCAATAACAAGTTATGGCAATGAAATGTTTGGTTTTCCTACTCCCGACAGTGCAGCTAAATAGTCAAAAAAGTAACAGTAATTATAATATAAAAATAAGAAGATAACACGAACTATCAATAATAATAACACTGTACAAAAAACACGCATCAATAATAATAACTATACAACTGTACAACCATAGTGCAATGTAAAAGGTGTGCATGATCTGATTGGCAGATGAGCATGACATAAAGTGACAGGTGTGCATGGGACTATGGATGGAAGGGAAGAGGGGTTCCTGAATTGAGCAGCCTTACGGCCTGAGGAAAGAAACTGTCCCGTAGCCTGTTAGTTTTGGACGGAATTCTCCTGTACCTTCTGCCTGACGGCAGCTTGGTAAACCGTCCATGGCATGGGTGGCTGGGATCTGTAATGATTCGTTTGCTCCTCCTCCTACACCTCTCAGTGTAGAGATCCTGCAGGGATGGCAGGTCAGACCTCGTGATGCGCTCTGCTGTTTTAATCACCCTCTGAATTGCTTTGCGGTTGAGGGCGGTGCAGCTGCCATATCAGGCGGTGACACAACCGGAAAGGATACTCTCGATAGTGCATCTGTAGATGTTGGTGAGTATCCTGGAATCCATGCCAAATCTCCTTAATCGGCGTAGGAAGAAGATTTGGCATGGATTCCAAGATACTCACCAACTTCTACAGATGCACTATCAAGAGTATCCTGTCCGGCTGTGAAAATAGAAAATAGAGATTTGAGAAGAGAACTATGACTTCACAAGCTTGTCATGAGTTTCTTTCATAGTTTAAATTATGGCATGATCGCTGGCACTGATCTCCCTCCATTCAAGCAGGACCACATAATATGCCCTAAGGGAAGAACATTTACATCAGAAAGGCCCCACAACAAGCTAGCATCTCTGGTGTACTCACTTGGCACCAAATCAGAGCAACAATCATGACTTGTTACCCAGGTAACCCACAGGTAAGGTAAGGATATCTTCCAAGTTAAAGGTTCTTTGTAATTAATCTGAAATTATTGCTTTTTTTGTTGAATGGTCTGGCGAAGATTAAACACTGCCCCGAAGACAGCTACAGTAGATACAGTAGGGGAATATCCCAGGTTAGGGCAGCAGCGTAAAGCAGTCTCTTATACCAGATGTCTACTCCGGCAATGTTTGAATGGTTACAGTAAAAACATCTGGGCTTCTTATGAAGATGTGCACAAAGGGAGGTATAATAAATTAAAGGGACACTGCAGAATCCTCTATACAAGACAGAATTTAAACAATAACACGACTTCTCTCCTCTTCCTTTACCGAATGAGAATATAATAGTATTACCTAGTCCTGGGTGGTTTAGGGTGGGGGGTAGTACTGTGGGTGTCTAAAGCCTTACTCATTCCCATTATATGAGGACACAACAAAAAGAGTTTTGTCAAACATTTTTGAAACATTAACTAAAAATATTGACAGCATGTCTTCTGGTTGTTTATGCTTGTATTTATTCTAGTAATACAGTCGAAATCTCACTTATGGCCCCTTTAAACAAGCGTGGAAAGTAAGGTAACTGCCTTGCAATTAAGAAAAAAACATATTGCACGAGCACAATTCCTACCCAAAGTGTCAGAGAGTATCAAGATGAATCCATTACTTATTTTTGCTAAAGAAGATATCCGTGCTCCTACTGTGGGTGAATTAGGAAACAGGTCATTTTAGTTCTGATTCTATGCCAAATAAGTGCACAAGAGTTGTAAACTTGCCGTGTGGTCTGTTAATATACTGTATTTTACTTGGAATGTGTTGTGGGGCCATGCTGATCCCCAATGCAGTGAGGCAACTTACATACATGTTTAAATAAACAGAATGAAGACTGAAAGTGAAAGGGCTGAACAGCAATTGGAGGCTTGAGAAATAGAAGGGCTTGTTTACAATACGATACATTTTCCGAGATGTATCGAAAATGTCTGGAAATGGTATATTATTTTTTCTGTTATCTTGCAGATATCGAATAGCTCGAGACACCACCATCATTTGTAGCACAAATCATGCATATTGTTATACAAATATTAAAAGCATTCATCACTTCTGCATGTCACTATAGCATGTAAGCATTTCACTTTTAAACTGGCACAGATTCCACTCCATTCTTTTTTATTGTGAGTTTATCCTAAGTAGTTCCTGCTGAAACAGAATATTCCTGGGTTCCACAGAAACCTGGGTCCCATAGAAAACATAACAATACTCTGATACATTGACGAAGGAACAGTCCCACGTGTTAAAATACAACATAACACATGAATATATGCTGTGACCATTTTCCATAATTTCACCAGTGGTAGGGATGGGCACGAGTAGTTAATATAGGACATATTGTGTCATTTTTGGATGATTGATTGACAGTAGGTGGGACTTCCGGTGTGACGTATGTTCCAGGGTGGTAATTCCGGTGTGACGTATGTTCCGGGGGTGGGACTTCTGGCATGACGTGTGTTCCGGGGTGATACTTCCTGTATGACGTATGAATGTCTGGGGGTTGATGTGTGGTATGTAATTTATGGTTTTTTAATAATTTTTAATGATAGGGTTCCAGGGTTCTGGGGATGTTAAGTTCACCAGACATTCGATGTTACGATAAGTCCGATATTTAACAAAAGGACGCCAGGGTTCGGGAATGTTAAATTTTCAAGGCATAAGATGTTACGATACGTACTGTGATGTTTGCTGTTCAACAAAAGGGCACCACGGTTCTGGAATGTTTAATCCCACAGGCAATCGATGTTAACATAAGTTGTACAACCGATGATCTATAACAAGTGGGTGGTACCTTTCATATTTTACAATGCTTGTGTAACATGGGTTTGTGCCATTTTAACAAGTACAGAATTTCTTGTGTAAGATATAAAGAGGGGTTCGGAACTTATGATTTTGGAGAGTTTCTGCCCATTTATTATGTTAACATGAAATGGGTTTTAAGATCAGATCCGCCCTTTGTAATGGTCCACATAAATAGAAAATAATGCTTAGCACAAAATGTAATACATTCAGGTTCATAAACATCCCTCATTTTACACAAGGTTTGTAATCCACCATAGTACTACTTAATACATACATCGTGTGGGTGACATTAGTACTCCAAAGGAAAATTAACCTGGGTCGAGCAGACATTATGGCTTGGTTGATTGCGTTATGGTTGGGTTAAAAATAGTGTTAAAAATAAAACTGACGACTTTGGTACATGTGTATGCATGATCAATGATTATTTATGAAATCAGAATGGGTATTTTAGGTCAGCATTAACCTCTGAGTTGCATTGTATGGCAAAAAGTTACAAACATACCGTAAAGGTGTAGTTTAAATTTGCATGAACAACGGCGATTCGTTGACAACATAAGGTTATTTCTTATGCTAATAAGGTTATTTCTGGTAAACAAAACATTTGTAAATGTGTCTTATCAAATTGTACAACGGGGATTAATGCAAGAATGTGGTCTACAAATTGATAGAATTGCTTAATATATATTTTACAATGGTCAGACATATTGTCCGCCATCTTGTAATATATCTCTTTGCCTTTACCACCCCAAAGGGAGACATGTTTAAAACAAAGGAATGCCAAATGCCAGGTCAATCAGAGTTATTGCTGATTTTATGTAGATATATACAAGTTTCATGAAATGATCACTGTACAAAATGTCCAAGATGGCAGACATGATAGGTCCTTGATGCATATTTGAACCTCCTGGGGAATGAGGCATGTCCACAAAGAATCAGCATTCTAGGTCAATCGGGGTGGAAATGGCATAATTGTGGAAATAATGCATTAAGGTGTGGCCTGTGGCGCCACCTGTGGAGGAATCGGGTCATGGTGTCTGTGTGGATAATATAACTAGTCTGTATTTTCATTGTGTCATAATGTAATACACACATGAAGTGTATGCATCCACACGTTTTACACTGGTCGGCCATTTTGTCCACCATCTTGGAATATATCTCTTAGCCTTTACCTCCCTATAGGGAGACATGTATAAGACACAGGTATGCCGATTGCCAGGTCAATCAGAGTTATTGTTTATTTTAAGTAAATTTTTATAGGTTTCATAAAATGTTGACTGCACACAATATCCTAGATGGCGGACATGATTGGCTCTTGATACAGTGTTGCACCTCCTGGGGAATTAGACATGTAGACAAAGAATCAGCATTCTAGGTCAATTGAGGTGCAAGTAGTGTAATTGAGAAAAAATGAATTAGGGCATGGCCTGTGGCACCCCCTGTGGAGGAATCAGGTCCGGTGTCTGTTTGGAAGGTATACATGGTCTATATTTTCATTGTGGCCTAATGTAATGCACACATGAATTTATTCATGCATGTGTTTTAAACTTGTCCGCTATTTTGTCCACCATCTTGTATTTTATCTCGTAACTGTGAACACCCTATCGGGAGACATGTATTAGACACATGGTTGCAGAGTCCCAGGTCAATCAGGGTTATTGTTTTTTTATGTAGATTTAGTTTTCATGAGATTTTCACTGTACAAAATTTCCAAAATGGCAGACATGATAGGTCCTTGATGCAGTGTTGCACCTTCTGGGGAATGAGGCATGTACACAAAAAATGTCCATTCTAGGTCAGGCAGGGTGGAAATAGTGTCATTGTGAAAAAAACCAATTAGGGCATGGCCTGTGGCGCCCCCTGTGGAGGAATCGGGTGCGGTGTCTATGGGGTACGTATAAATGGGCTATATTTTTATTGTGCCACAATTTAATGCACACAAAGTTTATAGATGTATTTGTTTTACACTGGTACATTTTATCCACCATCTTGTATTAAATTTCATAGCTCTTAATACCCTATAGGGAGACATGTATAGGAAATATGTATACAGCGTGCCAGGTCAAACTGAGTTATTGTTCAATTTAAAATAATTTTCCTTTAGGCATATTTGTACCCCTTGGGGAATGAGGCATGTACACAAAGAATCAGCATTCTAGCTCAATCGGGGTGGAAATGGCATAATTGTGGAAAAAATGCATTAAGGTGTGGCCTGTGGCTCCCCCTATGGAGGAATTGGGTCGGGTCTCCTTGAGGTAGGTAGACGTGGTCTATATTTTCAATTGTCCAATTTATATCATTTTGCCATAATGTAATGCACACAAGAAGTGTATGGATGCATTTGTTTTAAAATTGTCTGCCATTTTGTCTGCCATCTTGCAATGTATCTCTTATTCCTTATCAACCTGTAGGGAGGCATGTATGAGACATCTGTTTGCCAAAGGGCAGGTCAATCGGACAAATTCCTTAATTTTAAGGTATTTTGTATATGTTTTGCCAAATTTCCACTGTTCAGTAAAATCCAGGATTTTATGGGTTCTTGAGGCTTTTTTGTTCATCATAAGAAATAAGGCAGGTACACAAAGAATCAGCATTCTAGGTCAATCGGGGTGGAAATGGCATCTTTGTGAAAAAAACTGAATTTGGGTGTGGCCTGTGGCGCTCCTTATGCAGCAATCAGGTCGTGTCTCTTTATGGTAGGTATACGTGGTCTATATTTTCAGTGGTCCAATTTATATCACTTTTCACCAAGGACTTTTTAAGTTATTCAGCGGTTTCAAGGAAAATGATAATAATAATAAATATAGTTGCAAGCAACTACAACATGCTGTGACATGGTGAGCATGGGGAAGTAGTCATAACAATATTGTAAGCACATGGCAGTGGAAATAATCAAATGGTAAGCACTTAATATATTTGTTACTGTGGTCAGCCTATTGTCCGCCATTCTGTATTTTATCTCTCAGCTTTCAACAACCTATAGGGGGATATCTATTGGAGAAATGTATGCCGTTGGCCTGGTAAAACAGAGTTATATTTGATTTTATGTAGATTTTTATAGGTTTCATGAAGTTTTCACTGTACAAAATATCCAAGATGGCAGACATGATCGGTCCTTGATGCAGTGTTTGCACCTTCTGGGGAATGAGGCATGTACACAAAAAATGTCCATTCTAGGTCAAGCAGGGTGGAAATAGTGTCATTGTGAAAAAAACTAATTAGGGCATGGCCTGTGGCGCCCCTTGAGGAGGAATTGGGTGCGGTGTCTTTGGGGTAGGTATAAATGGGCTATATTTTTATTGTGCCATAATTTAATGCACACAAAGTTTATAGATGCATTTGTTTTACACTGGGATATTTTGTCCACCAACTTGTATTAAATCTCATAGCTCTTAATACCCTATAGGGAGACATGTATAGGAAATATGTATACAGCATGCCAGGTCAAACTGAGTTATTGTTCAATTTAAAATATTTTTTATAGGTGTCATGACATTTTCACAGGAAAAGTCATCATGGGGGCTTTTGAGGCTTCTTGAGGCTTTTTTGTACCTCGTGAGAAATGAGGCGAGTACACAAAGATGCAGCACTATGGGTGGAACAGGGTTGAAACCCCATCTCGAAATAAACAAAATGAACCAAGTACAGTTGCGCCCCTGGTGGAGATATCGGAGCAGGGACCTGTGTGGAATGTTTACGTGGTCCATATTTTCACAGGATTTCATTGGGTTTTACCATACCAATGTCTACCTACCACAAGGTTAGCAGCCATATGCAAGAGTCACCTTATCAGCTCCAATCTACATAATTATTCAGAAAATGAACAGCTGAAAAGCAAGCTGGGATATCAATAATAAAAATATAAGAAAAAATATTGTTCCCCTCTCAGGAGCCAAACATGGGTCTCCCACATGAAAGATGGTGTCTTTACCCACTACATTACAGAGATATATACAGCTCTGGAAAAAATTAAGAGACCACTGCACCTTTTTCTTTCCTTTCCAAAAAAGTTGAAAAGGAAAGTTTTGAGTGAGGAATAGAAGGGTTAAAATTAAGAGACCACTGAAAATTGAACGCTTGTGTTCCTCACGCAAAACTTTCCTTTTCAACTTTTTTGGAAAGGAAACAAAAACGTGCAGTGGTCTCTTAATTTTTTCCAGAGCTGTATGTGCTATTTGTCAATACAGGCTCTTGACATTAGATCACCCATTAACATCACTGTTAATCCTCATTGAATATTTCGCTAGACACCATTAAGCATTGTGTTAAACTGTCTAATATTTCTTAAGGTCACCTCGACCACAAATAGCAAATACAGTATCTCACAAAAGTGAGTACACCCCTCACATTTTTGTAAATATTTCAGTATATCTTTTCATTTGACAACACTGAAGAAATGACACTTTGCTACAATGTAAAGTAGTGAGTGTACAGCTTGTATAACAGTGTAAACTTGCTGTCCCCTCAAAATAACTCAACACACAGCCATTAATGTCTAAACCGGTGGCAACAAAAGTATGTACACCCCTAATTGAAAATGTCCAAATTGGGCCCAATTAGCCATGGTCGGCCAAAGAAGTTGAGTGCACGTGCTCAGCGTCATATCCAGAGGTTGTCTTTGGGAAATAGACGTATGAGTGCTGCCAGCATTGCTGCAGAGATTGAAGGGGTGGGGGGTCAGCCAGTCAGTGCTCAGACCATACGCCGCACACTGCATCAAATTGGTCTGCATGGCTGTCGTCCCAGAAGGAAGCCTCTTCTAAAGATGATGCACAAGAAAGCCCGCCAACAGTTTGCTGAAGACAAGGAGACTAAGGACATGGATTACTGGAACCATGTCCTGTGGTCTGATGAGACCAAGATAAATTTATTTGGTTCAGATGGTGTCAAGCGTGTGTGGCGGCGACCAGGTGAGGAGTACAAAGACAAGTGTGTCTTGCCTACAGTCAAGCATGGTGGTGGGAGTGTCATGGTCTGGGGCTGCATGAGTGGTGCCGGCACTGGGGAGCTACAGTTCATTGAGGAAACCATGAATGCCAACATGTACTGTGACATACTGCAGCAGAGCATGATCCCCTCCCTTCGGAGACTGGGCCGCAGGGCAGTATTCTAACATGATAACGACCCCAAACACACCTCCAAGACGACCACTGCCTTGCTAAAGAAGCTGAGGGTATACCCCAGACCTAAACCCCATTGAGCATCTGTGGGGCAACCTCAAATGGAAGGTGGAAGAGTGCAAGGTCTCTAACATCCACCAGCTCCGTGATGTCGTCATGGAGGAGTGGAAGAGGACTCCAGTGGCAACCTGTGAAGCTCTGGTGAACTCCATGCCCAAGAGGGTTAAGGCAGTGCTGGAAAATAATGGTGGCCACAAAATATTGACACATTGGGCCCAATTTGGACATTTTCACTTAGGGGTGTACTCACTTTTGTTGCCAGCAGTTTAGACATTAATGGCTGTGTGTTGTGTTATTTTGAGTGGACAGCAAATTTACACTGTTATACAAGCTGTACGCTCACTACTTTACATTGTAGCAAAGTATCATTTCTTCAGTGTTGTCACATGAAAAGATATAATCAAATATTTGCAAAAATGTGAGGGGTGTACTCACTTTTATGAGATACTGTATATACTGTATGGCTTTTGCTGCTGGCCATTTTAACAACTTATTAGCCAGTAATAGGCTTACTAGTATCTAGTACTAGAATAAGAACAGACTAATTGCTAGGCGAGACTGAAGAAAACCCAAATCTATTTAATTTCATGGCACAACAATGATGGTTTTTCTTTCATTTGTGAGTGACATTGATACAATGACTATCAATGGCAATAACAAACTGGCTTGCCCCTGGTGGAGAAATAGGGGCGGGGGCCTGTGTGGTAGAAACACATGGGCCATAATTTCACAAAAAATACTTGGTCTTCTCCACACAAATTTCTACCAAGTGCAAGGCTAGCACCCACATGCAAGAGTCAGAGGTCTGCTTTATCGGCGATTACATGAAGCAGCAAAACACACCAAACAGAATGGTCTTCATGTCTATTGTTGCCAAACAGACATTACCATAATCCCCAAAAACATTCAAAAGTGTACCACTGTACATAAATTACAAGATGGCACAAAAGACAAAGCTCTGTCACCTTATCAGCAATAATCTACATTACTATTTAGAAAATGAACAGCTGCAAAGCATGCTGGGATATCGATAATAAAAATAGAAGAAAAAACATCGTTCCCCTCTCTTGGATTCAAAGCTGGGTCTTCTGCATGAGAAACAGTGCCTATACCCACTACACCACTGAGATATAAATATGCTGTGTGTCGGTATTGCGACTTGACATTAGATCACCTATTAACATCACTTGTAATCATCACTGAATATTTTGCGAGACACCATTAAGCATTGTGTTAAACTGACTGAAGCTTCTTATTAAGTTCACCTACACCATAGCATCCTTGAATGGTATGGCTTTTGGCACTGGCTGTTTTAACAGCTTGTTAGCCAGTAATAGGCTTACTAGTATCTACCAACTTACTGCTTGGAAGACTCATAAGAACTGAGCAATTGCTAGGCGAGACTGAAGATAAACCAAATCTATTTAATTTCATGGCACAACAATGTTTGTTTTTCTTTCATTCGTGAATGACATTGATACAATTACTAGCAATATAGGTAATGATGACAAACTGGGTCCTCCCTGGTGGAGAAATTGGGGCAGGGGCCTGTGTGGTAGGAACATGTGGGCCATATGTTGATAAACAAGAAACCAGGCAAGTCTAGTTCAGCCAGCCCGCAACAGAAAGGGCTGCCCTCTCGAGATTCAAACCCGGGTCGCCCACATGAAAGGCTGTGTCATTAACCACTACACCACAGAGGTGTATATTGGCTGTGTGTCAGTATACCCTCTTGTGTCTATCCTGAACAAATCCTCTTTTGCCACTGGCCGTTTTAACCGTTAATTGGCCATTTGTGAATGACAGTGATACAGTTAAACTGACTAACGTTTCTTACTAAGTTTACCTCCACCACAAATAGCGTCTATGTATGGCGTTTGCCACTGGCCGTTTTAACAGCGTATTAGCCAGTAATAAGCTTTACCGGTATCTACTAACTTACTGGAATAGTCATAAGAATTGAGCAATTTCTAGTGAGTCTGCCAAAGCTATTTCATTTCATGGCATAAGAATGTATATTTTTCTTTCATGGCAAAACAACTTACTTTTTTCTTTCATTCGTGAATGACATTTACATAATAACTATCAATAAAGGTGACGATAACTAACTTTTTCATCAAGAGAAAAGACGAGAGAATCATGGAATCTACCTGAAATAATTAATAAATGTTGTTGCTCTCAACAGATTCAAACTTAGGTCTTCCACATGAGAGGCACTGTCTTTAACCATTACGCCACGGCATTACACGTTTCAGCAGTTGCTAGACTCCATTGAGGATTGTGTTAAACTGACTAATGTTTCTTATTAAGTTTACCTCCACCATAGCGTCTATGAACTGTATTGCTTTTGCCACTGGCCATTTTAATAGCTTATTAGCCAGTAATAGGCTTACTAGTATCTACTAACTTCCTAGGAATAATCATAAGAATTGAGCATTTGCTAGCGAGACTGAAGATGAACTTTTCCATGCCAGAAACAGTCACAATATAACCGTATACAGTTTCAGTTAAGGCTTACTATAACGTAACTACTGTATGTTGTAGCCAGCAAATGTGTTTGTCTATCCTGACCCAAAACGCATGCACGGATGCGTACTTCGAAAATCCACCAGAAACAGTCGCAATATAACCGTAAACTATAGTTCACAAGTCCGCTTCTCTAACCTATTCTCAAGTCCGCTTCTCTACACTATTTAACAAGGATCAGTCAGTCACTCACTCACTCACTCAATCACTCACTCAGTAAGAGACATTCACTCTTCTTGGCCAGCTCTGCTTACGCGGTCTGGCAAAAATATTTGTGCTTAGCCACACATGTCTACCAACCGCCATATGCAAGTCAGAGCTCTGCCTAATCGCCAATTACATGACTTGTGGAAAGTGATGAAAGTTTGTTAGTGTACTAACTTTGTGTAAAAGCAGAGAATATATGTTTTTTACACCACATAATTTCCATTGTGATGCTGCCATCAGTGTAGCTGATGTCAGATAGTACATTTGAATGTAAAAAACAATTGGGTTAAGGCAAGTTATGCTGGTGTGGTAATTACAGAAGAGATAGAAGCAGAACATGAATAAGTGAGCAAAATGTGTAATGAATGTATTTGTGTTTTTAAGCTGAAATGTACTTGACAAAGGTGTAGGGAAAGGAGGTAGGGAACATTTAAATGTAGAAGGTTGATGGAAAGCATAATGGTTAGAGGTAGATGTAGTCTACAGAGTTAATTGGAGGTTTTTGGTGACACTGTTGATGTCACCAAAGACCTAAGGCCTAACTTGTATGACATGGGTATAGTGACACAGAATAAAAATGTGAAATACGTTTTTGGTTTACTTGCAAATGATGTGACAATCAGTGAAATAATTTGAGTATGAACACTGTCTGGTCAGTGCTGCTTGTTTGACAATGCTATAATAATGTCTGTCTGGCTGTGGCTGTTAGAAGACAATGAGTCAGGCCAGGTGTGAGTTGCAGAAATGGGACTGCAAGAGGGGTGAGTTGTTTCAAGGTGTGTCTGTCTAGGTGGCTTTTTTAAGAGATAAAGAGAAGGGAAGTAAGGAACGTTTGAATCTAGAAGGTTGATGGAAAGCTAAATGGTTAATTTTTGGACATAGCGACAAAAAATTTAGGCTATTTGTGAATTAATTGACATTGACTTAGAATAGAGATTGTTTATTCAAAAGAGCAAAAGTGTTTCACATCTATAACATGAGTGACAAGGAATTTGAAAAGTGAAAAAGGTGAGTTGTGACAACTATGTCGATAAGTGGCATTGTACACAAGTGATGTTGAGAATGTAAGTTAGTGCGTGTATATGTATGTGTATTGTATACGTAGAACAAGTAAGTTAAATACAAGAAAAAGAAAAAGAAAAAAATTTAAGTGTTGGCAGTGATGTTCCCCAAATCTACGTGCAACAGGTCCTGATCTGTAGGGATGTTTGTATGTTCAACTGTGGGTTGAGGGCTGTTTGGGATCACACACAACACAGTATTGCCCTGGCAACGTACTGTGATATTGTCCATGTCCATGAAGTACTCCACAATTGGTGTCGGGTTGGTTGTGGTTAGCAGTGTATGTGGAACTGTCAGCAGCAGAGTATTGTGGTCAAGAATCAATGTAGTTTTCTGGTCAACTGGATGTTCTATGGTGATGGTGGCAGACCATTGTTGGTGCAGTTTTGTTGTTTTGAAGAACTGGTTGCATGATACACAGTTGTTGGTTCAGGTTGTTGTGTCCATGTTTGGCAATGTGTGGTTGAATGGGCAAGTGTGGTTGGAGATGGCATTAGCACCAATGATTTCACCTGACAGGAAGCTGGCATCATCCTGAATTGTTGGTGCCATGTGTGTCTTAGGTGGTTTAATGGCCTTGACAGTGGTAGTTGGAGTTGGTAAAGGACATGGTGTCTTTGTATGTTCTTGTGGAGATGCTGTTCAAGGTGTACCATGTATTGATATCCAGCTTCATTTTCCCCCAAGTTGTGAGATGCAGGCTGCCGGTGTGGTCAGTGACGGCATATCTGGTGAGAGGTATGTGCTGTTTCTCATGTGGTACCCATTTTGTTGTTTCTTCTCTGAGTTCCTGAACGCAGACGGTGATATGTGCCTGTTGAGAAACAAGATGAAGAATGCATTAAATGAGATGTTGTTGTGTAGAGTTAGTAAGTTAGAGTTGGCAGATGTTTGGTTGTATAAGTATTGTACATTGTAAGTTATGAAGACATTTCCAAAGAAAGAACATGTGGTGCTGGGTAAAGTAAATGTGTTTATGCTTTGTTGCTTTTTTAATAAGAATCATGTGGTTACATATATAACAGGACTGTTTTTGTAAATAATAAGATGACAAAATTTGTGAGACAATGGTAAGGGGTTGGGGTAATTCGAAAATGGGTGTGTATGAATAAAAGATATTTGTACAATAGACAAAAAGAGTTGTGGAATTGTATTTGTGTACACTATAAGTGTGTAGGTGTTGTGTTACAGTAAATCAAAGCTGTAACTACAAAGTGTCAAGAAGGAAGGATGTACACAGTGTAAACAATGGACAATGTTACCAAATGTTTAAGTGAATTTAAAATGTTTAATGAAATTATTACCTGACGGTGTGGATGGGGATCTGAGAGGAGTTTGTGCCAATGTCATGTGCGGGATGCTGTCTTTATGCGGAAAGGGAAGAGTTTTTAAGACATCGACATTTGTGTTTGTCCGGACCAAGATGGAGAGTTCTTCAGGATTTTGGAGTGATGGTGATAAGGTCGGGTTTTGTATTTTTATTGGGCTCCTGCAAAATACAAGCAAGTGTGATTCAATATTGTTCAAGACAGTAGTGTACAGTACAGAATGGTAAGATTGCAGAACAGTAATGAAGTTACTGGTACTAGGTATTGATTGAATATGAAATACCTTTTGGTCTTGCAGGTTTGAAATGTGCCATGGTGTGTGCTGTTGAAAACAACAACAGTCCAATATTAATTTTCTTCTTGAAAAGTGGCTGTGAAGTACTGTTTGTTGCCTTGGCTGGTTTTCACGGGTGACACATGGTGGATGTATCCAGACACATATAGGCATGTTTTTTGGATGGGGATTGCATCTGTTAAGACAATTATAATTATAATTGTAATTTATTATTTTTTTTTAACGTTTATTGTACAATAAACGTGATAGTCGCTGTTATAACTTTTTACCAGGTCTTGAATCACACTGACATATCGACTTGTGTTATGAGCTGTAAAATATCGCCACATCCTTTCCTTCAAAGTCATGTTATAACGCTCAATAACGGATGTTTTTAAATCTGACCCTGTGGCAAAATGTATGATATTGTGCTCGATCATCAGTTTTTTAAACGTACAATTAAAGAACTCCTGTCAGCGATTAGATCAGACGGAGACGAAGCAGAAGGCGGAGACGATGACTGTTGATTCATATATTTTAATGACGGTGGCTGACTTGTGCTCATGAATAGCGAGACAATAACACACAAAGACAGAGGGAGCAGAGGGAACATATATACTGGAGGGGAAATGACTGGATGATGATCAGGTGCGCTAAACAAGACAACA
>JACXGI010015055.1:0-11032 GCA_016801175.1 Esox masquinongy
ATTTGGGGTATCCCTATTTCCCCGGGACTCTAACCCAGCACCCTATGGGTCCCCGACCCAGGGTCTATCTCCTCGTCAGGTGATAGGGTAGGTTGCCAAACCTAGAATCTAGAATTCGGGAAGATCTATACTTCCCGGGTCTCCAACCCCGTTTTAACACGATTAAAACCTATCCAATAAAAATTTACTAGTTTTAACCATAGAATTCGGAAAGTCCCCGCTTCCCGGGCCTCTAACCCACTCTTTTCTGCCGAATATTGTACTCCCCAATTTAATACTTTCCAGTCAAGACATTTCTAGTTCAGAATTTAGTGATTAAGCCGAATATGCAGATTTGATGAAACAGGTTCTGCTTACCTCATTTGTTGTGGCCACGAACCGTCAGTGTCTGTCGTGGTCAGCAAAGTTTTCTCAAATTCAGATCTCCTTCTCATCCCGGACGGGTGTGTGGCTACCTCTCCAGTGGTGGTATATTTATATTTGTCTTAAGATCTGATTGTTAATCAAAATGATACTCAAATTAAATCACGCCTTCTAATACATTGTTTATGTTTGAGACTGAACCCCCTTTCTTACTCAGATGGTCTGTCCCATATTGTTTCTCAAGGCAGCTCGAAAGACTTTAGGTAGCTTACTCATTCAGTCAGCCGGAGTCTACTACACTGCACAAGATGGAGAACAACATTTTTAAAATATCAAACGCCCGTATGTGAGCGGGGCAGAAAAAAGGAAGGAGGAAAATAGCGGGAGTATATATAACAGTAGTAGCTTAGCGGCTGCAGCTACTACTTGTGTCATAAAAGAGAATAACTTAGCGGCTGGGGCTATTACTGAATATGTCCTTTTAACAGTCACATAAGAAAGCATCCCTGACCGGGACATCACACATTTTGATTACAATGACGCCAATGTTGATTATGTTTGTGATAGCGAAAGCGACAGTGCTACTGATCTAGGGTGACCACAGTTTCAAACCCCTAAACCTGGACCTTAGTGTACTGCACGTTCATGCACGTGCGCTCATGGACGCATGTTGGTCGTCGTGCGTGTTTGTGGTTGGTGGAGCAGGGGAACTGGCCCAGTTTGTTACTGTTTTCGCTGTCGTGTTTTTCCGCTCCTTGAGCTTTAATTAGAATTGTTGCTTTGCTATGTTGCTTTGTTTGTTTAGCTCCGACTTACATGTGGAAACATTACAGTATTCTTATTTTGGTGAAAACCGGGACAATTTGGTAGTGAATGTTGAAAACCGTGACATTTTAGTGTTTTACGTATATTTGTCGGGACCCGGGACACCTAGCTAGAAACCGGGACGTCTGGTCACCCTATACTGATCACAAATTAGCGATGTTGACATTTACCTTCCCCTGGCTCCCCAAGAAAGCTCTCACAGTGTAGTGACACAGAATATAATGTCTGATCCAGGTATGCAGCTAAAGAATTAAGAGACCACTGCACCTTTTTCTTTCCTTTCCAAAAGAGTTGAAAAGGAAAGTTTTGGGTGAGGAACAGAAGTGTTCAATTTGCAGTTGTCTCTTAATTTTAACCCCCCTGTTCCTTACTCAAAAGCTTACTTTTAAACTTTTGTGGAAAGGATAGAAAAAGGTGCAGTGGTCTCTTCATTTTTTCGGGAGCTGTGTGTGGCCCTCCCAGCTGACAAATAAGGAAAGGTGCAGCATAGTGAGAAAAGGATGGTATTTAAATGGGCTTAATTGATCATGATTAAAAACTGTACACTTGAACAAAGTGGTGAAGTGCTTCGTGCTTCACTGTAGACGTAGCTTATAAGGCAGTATGGACTCTTCAGATCATTGTTTTTAACTAATTCATTTAATGTACTGAAAGGGGCAGCAATGCAAGTTTCTTTGGAAGTGGCAGTTCCATTCAACAATAAAGAAAGAAGGTATGTTCAAAATGTTGCCTTTGTTATGCCTTTGATAAGGACAATAAGGTAAAAAATAGATTATGTTGGGGCCTCAACCAGTCTCTGCCTAGGGGCCCCAAATCACTAAATCCACCACTGTTCCTGTCAGACAAAGTGGAAAATGCTCATTACAACAAAGCAAGTTCCTTTGAGTGAATTAACCATAGACAAAAAGTATTCTCTGTCTTATCCAAAATCCCGGTTTTGATCACTGTTGTGATTAGACTTCCTGATCCCATTACACTGTTATGTATGCTGTGTCGAAAAAGCACAAGGCACCACCTAGAGTCTCAAAGCTGGAAACAGCCCAATGTAAGTCAACAGTATGCAAATGTATTAAAGGTTTATTTCTAATATTTAAGTATAAACTGTTTAAGTATAAATGACTTATTCTGGATGTAGGTTTTGGCTCTGGAAAGAAGTCTTTATTAGGGTTTCAGTAGTTCACTGGTGAAACCCTACTGTAATTGTTTGCACTGGCTGTTATTAATAGGGCTGCAGCAGTTTGTCACTGAACCCCTCCTGGGGCAGCACTGGCTTGTTGCCAAACCACTCCGGGGGCTGCAGCAGCTTGGACCAAACCATTGATTCTCCCAAAATGTGTATCTGGTTGATGGGATAGCTGCTGGGCTGGTTGCTAACAGTAGGGATACTCCTCATCACCATCCGGCCAGCATACTCAGCTGTCCACCTCTGCAGTGTTCTAATTAGGTCGGTCATTCTGTCATGTCTCAGGAGGTGGAGTAGGACACAGGTGCAGAGGTACGGTAATAAACAAGTATTTAATTCCCAAAACTGGGATACTTACTACAAGGAACAACAAATGTTACAAGGAACAATGACCGACAAAGACACAGGGAATTGGGGAAGCTAAACACATGCATGATTATTATAAAACTTGCTAGATATGTTCAGAACCATGAATTGACCAAACAAGTGCAACCAATTTCTAAAACAACCCCATGGTGGCGCTATTGAGCATAGACACATTTGCAAGTTAATTTTGATCACCTCATTTAACATAGAGCCTTGAAAAGAGGTAAATAAATCCACCTCCTTGCAAGGAACGGCTTTGCAATTGGGACCCATTTACTCAGCCATATTGGATTGTTGTCATTTTGGATTATGTGAAAAACATTTCAAAGGCTACTCCTATGGTACAACATGACAAATCTTTATGTATCTTTATATTTGGCATTTATTGAAAATGTTCTTTATATGTTGAATAAACTAGGCAAGTATGTCAAAAAACATTGCTGATTTTGACTAATGAACAGGTCTGGGGATGTGGTTCGTCACATAGTTATAATCAAAATTATTCAACCCCCATTGCAAATCAGGTTTATTGTCAAAATGTAAAGACTTTCAGCTGTTTGCAATGAACAAATCAAACAAAAGCAATTGAAATAGCTCAACACAATGAATGCTTCAAGTGTTTCCCCAAATTCAACTGAAAATGCAACTTATAATGACTTTCCCAGTCTCAAAATTATTCAACCACTGAATGGAATCCCTCACAACAGCACAAATATGCAAAACAGGTGTTGTCTCATGCACATCTGATGCAACTAATTAAGGGCTTCATTGGTTGCACCAGGTGTGCTTGAGCTGGAACACATGAAATACCTGAACTGGCTAGGGGTTTGTTGAGTGTCACATTTGACTGCATGTTAGAAATATGGCTAAATTAGTCAAATAAGTCAAAAGAATGGTTCAAAAAGTTAAGAGAACAGATCATCGCCCTTCACAAACAAGGAACGGGATACAAAAAGATAGCGAAGGCACTGAATGTTCCTAGAGACACCATTTGAATCATAGTTCGCATGTTCAGAGTTAAAGGAACAGTGGTTCCACTACTTGGACGGGGCAGAAAAATGAAGCTATCAACAGCTGCAACCAGATTTCTGAGAAGGCAGGTTGTGAAAAACCCTCGAGTGACTGCAAAAGACCTGCAGCAAGACTTAGTGGCAACAGGCAATGAGGTTTCAGTGAGCAAAGTAAGGCGCGTACTGAATGCAAAAGGTTTTCATGCCAGAACTCCAAGACGTACACCATTACTTATCCAAAAGCACAAGAAAATTTGGCTCCAATATGCTCAAAATCATATAAATAAGCCACAGAAGTTTTGGGATTCTGCTCTGTGGAGCGATGAAACAAAACTGGAACTTTTCAGCACAATGGATCAGCAGTATGTCTGGTGGAAGAAGAATGCATACGCTGAAAAGAACACTCTGCTCACAGTTAAGCATGGTGGTGGCTCGGTGATGCTCTGGGGCTGCTTTGCATCCTCTGGCGCTGGAAACCTGCAGCGTGTGGAAAGCAAGATGGATTCATAGAAGTATCAGGAAATCCTAGGAGAAAATGTCATGCTGTCTGTGAGGAAGCTGAAGCTTGGGCGTCATTGGACCTTCCAACAGGACAATGATCCCATGCATACCTCAAATTCCACCAAGGCTTGGATGCAGAAGAAGTCCTGAAAGATTCCACAGTGGTCATCACAGTCACCTGACTTGGACCCCATAGAAAATCTCTGGTGGGATTTGAAGAAGGCGGTTGCAGCACACAAACCCAATAATATTACTGAACTGGAGGCCATTGCTCATGAGGAATGGGCTACTATTCCTCAGAAACACTGCCAGAAGCTGGTGTCTGGCTATGCATCTCGTTTGCAGCAGGTCATAACAGCAAAAGGGTGCTCTACCGAGTACTAAAGAGGCTTGCCATAAAGGGGTTGAATAATTTTGAGACTGGCGAAGTCATTATAAGTTGCATTTTCAGTTTTATTTGGGGAAACCACTTGAAGAATTCATTGCGTTGAGCTATTTCAATTGCTTTTGTTTGATTTGTTCATTGCAAACAGCTGACAGTCTGTAAATTTTGACAATAAACCTGATTTGCAATAGGGGTTGAATAATTTTGGTTACAACTGTATATTCACACCTACACTACCATTCAAAAGTTTGAACGGTAAGCCTACACTACTGTTCAAAGGTTTGGGGTCACTTAGAAATGTCTTAGTTTTCCAAGAAAACCTACATAAAATTAGTTTAAAAAGGAAATATAGAGAAATGAATAGGAAATATAGTCATAGAATTAATGATTTTTAACTGCAATAAATAATTGTGTCCTTCAAACTTTGCTTTCATCAAAGAATCCTCCATTTGCTACAATTTCAGCCTTGCAGACCTTTGGCATTCTAGTTGTCAATATATTGAGGTAATCTGAAGATATTTCACCCCATGCTTCCTGAAGCACCTCCCACAAGTTGGATTGGCTTGATGGGCACTTCTTACGTAACATATGATCAAGCTGCTCCCACAACAGCTCAATAGATTTGAGATCCGGTGACTGTGCTGGCCACTGCATATAGACAGAATATCAGCTGACTGCTTCTTCCCTAAATAGGTCTTGCAAAGTTTGGAGCTGTGCTTTGGGTCATTGTCCTGTTGTAGGAGGCAATAGGCTCCAATCAAGCTTCTTCAAGATCCATTTTACCCGGTACAAATATCCCACTTCACAACCGATGCCCCCCCCCCAGACCATCACATTGCCTCCACCATGCTTGACAGATGGCATCAAGCACTTCTCCAGCGTTTCATTTGGTCTGTGTTTCATGAATGTTCTTCTTTGTGATCCGAACAAACTTTGATTTGCCTGTCCACAACACTTTTTTCCCCAATCTTCCTCTGTCCAGTGTCTGTGTTCTTTTGTCCATCTTAGTCTTTTGTATTTATTGCCAAGTCTGAGATATGGCCTAGAACTCTGCCTAGAAGGCCATTATCCAGGAGTTGCATCTTCACTGTTGACTTGAGGACCTGTGAGGCATCTGTTTATCAAACTAGACACTCTAAGGTAATTGTCCTCTTGCTCAATTGTGCACCAGGGCCTCCCAGTCCTCACACCGAACTCTGTGATAGGAGTTCTTCAGTTTCTTGGCAATTTCCAGCATAGAATAGCCTTAATTTCTCGGAACAAGAATAGACTGACAAGTTTCAGAAGAAAGTTCTTTGTTTCTGCCCATTTCAAGACTTAAAAAGACAGCCAGAGTAGAGAAGCTAACACTGGGGTAATGTGTCCAAATTTTCATTCTAGTTAAGATTCTAGCATCTATGTTCAGCACTAATTGATGTTTATTTATTGATTTATCAGGGTAACCAGAGAGAAGAGCATTAACCTAATCTTGAAGTAACAAAAGCGTACATTAATTTTTCTGCATCATTTTTTGATAAAAGGTTTCTGAGTTTTACAATGTTCAAAAGATGGAAAAAAGCAGCTCTTGAGATATATTGTATATGTTCAGCAAAGGAGAGGTCAGGGTCGAGGGTAACGCAGAGGTTTCTCTGTTTTTTTGGGATACGACCGTACAACCATTGAGGTTCACTGTGAGATCTTCCAAACAAACACTCTGTTTATTGGGTGCTAAAGCATTTCTTTTTTTTTGAATATAAAAGCAAAACGTTGTCTGTCATCCACTTTCTTATGTCAGACACCTATGCTTCCAAAATGGCTAATTTTGGAGCATCTCCATGTTTCATTGAAATATAAAACTGTGTGTCATCAGGATAACAGTGAAAATTGACATTGTGATTCTGGATGGAATCATCTCCCAGAGGCAGCAAATATAATGAAAACAATAGTGGTCCCAAAACAGAGCCCTGAGGAACACCAAAATATACCTCTGATTCGTCCACACATACGAACTGATATCTTTCTGATAAATAAGATCTAAACCAGACAAGAATGTGTCCTCATTACCAAACATGGGTTTCCAGTCTCTCCAAGAGTAGGAAGTTATCAATGGCGTCCAAGGCAGCACTAAGATCAAGAAGCAACAGGACAGATGTAAAACCTTTCTCTGAAGCCATTAAAAGGTAATTTACTACATTTACAAGTGCAGTTTCTGTTCTATGATGGGGTCTGAAACTGGACCTCCCACTATTGATACAATCTCCATCATTCTTCCAACAGACTACATCTTTCGTGCAAACAGTAAATTAAAGACACCACTAAGAAAAGAAACCCTAAAGAATGTCCTAAAGAATGGGAGGCCCTAAAGAATGTCCTGAGGCCTGTTTGAGCAAAAGCCAAGGAACTGTAATAAATTACAGGTCTCTCACTTCCAATCTGAAGCGTTCACAATCACATCAACATGACGTAGGCTTTAGTCTTTTATTTGTCAAATGCACCAAATAACAATGTAATTCTAAACAGTGAAATTATTGTGACATGGCACACGACATCTATGCGGTAAGCATTAAGAGATAAAGCAGAAATGATAGCACAAATATAGATAACAATGAAAACTAGCAGTGTAGAAATGGGGAACCTGGACAATACAGATAGAAATATTAAACATTATAAATATAAGTGTAATAACGCCTGCTGTATGTATGGGTACATTAAAATATTAAAATATACATTAAATATACATAGAAAGTGACCACACCATTTGAAATGGTCATGTGATCAATAGATCAATATTGCTGGTTGAGAAGTCGTTATGGCCTGGGGGGAAAAACTGTTTGAGGGTCTGGTAGTCTGTGCACTGATGCTCCGGCAATGTCTCCCAGAGAGCAGCAATGTAAGCATACCATAGCATGGGTGGCTGTAGCCTTTTATTCTGGGCGTTCCTAAGGCATCGCAGGAATGTTTCTGACACCTCGCCTGTATATACAAATAGATTATTTGCAGATAGAATATTGTGCAGTGTTTCCTGTTAACTGTCAAACTAGTAAGCATACCACCCCCAAAAAATGAATGGGTCAAATATGCTGTACAGTGAAACCTTTCTACATTAGCACATACGACAGCTTTGTTTTTTTTAGGCAAATTAGGATGGATACTGGACATTTTGGTTCCAAAGGTTACTATGGCAGATAATGATGCATTGGAGCTGATTGGGATGTTTGATAAGACAGCAATAAAATGAGAGATTTTCAAAACCAACAATACTTCAGTTAGACAAATCTATATGTAGGTAAATAAAAGAAAGAAAGCAAAAGCCACTACACTCTCAAGGTTCCAATGCAATCATTGATTTATTTTAACCAGCACTTCAACAGACTCTTTCCTGATTGGGAATGGGGGAGAGCATGGCTTTTACATTCAGGGAGCTTCAACTCTTTCCCTACAAGTTCTGGAGCCTGCTGGTTCTGTTGCCCTTCATCATAACACTTGCATGGTGTCCCAGGTCAAAACCTGTCCCTTATTAGAGCTTATGTCTGAATTTAACCTTTAAGAAATGCTATTTCTGTGTTTGCATTGATATACTTAGGTGTCAGCTTTTTTGTTGTGACACAGTTCTGTCCCTTTCTAGCCATGTATGCACACAGTTATTCATTTTACCCCAATGAGCTAGTCTGAGCATTCCTCCACACTCACAGCTACAGCAGAGCAGACACAGTGACGGTTCAAATGTAGCAGCAAAATTTACTACTATTAGCCAACCTCCTCTGCAACAGTGCAAACCAATTTTTCATTTAAATTCCAAATATGGAGTCCGTCATGTAATTTCATTAAGCATATTCGGGGGGGTTTTCAAATCCAGGGCCCCTAAATTGATTAAATAAACGGCCTGAGGCACCTCGCCAGTAATGGCTGCAGTCCAGGCTAGCCAGTGGAAAAATCACAGCTGAGTATTACTGATAATTCTTAGTGTTGTTATCTCTTTCACAAGTGATCTTATTGTTTCAACCGCCCCTGGTAGCCCTAACAGCACGACCACTTAGGACAGTCGTCAGTCAAGCAACTCTGCTTCCTGATGTTCATGACCTGCACAGCACTTGGGATCATTTACAAGTCAATATTTGAGGTAATGTTTATACATGTATTTTTGTATTTTTACTGGCTGATTAAGTGTGATGCTTATGAATGACTTTTGTGATGAATTCTTATGAATTATAGTTCTTACAATGATTGTATAGGCGTGTTGATGTTCATGACATAATAAAATGCTAATTTATCTCATGCACTCTACAGTTTTTTCATACTGCTATATTAACTGTTATCCTATGTTACAAAACTGTGATGATTAAAGAAATCCTGACACAGAGGTAGTTTGTGTTGTATTGTATCCTCAGAGCATCAAACCGCAAGCCCTGATATAGTCTGTTGACTGACTTTCAGAACAACAGTGCTCTAGCACTAAACTATAGACAGTGAACCAAAACCTGAGTGATCTCAATACCTGGTTGAATAACTAAGACCCTGAACTATATTTCAACGGCTTTCAGCTACAAGACCGGTTCAGAAACGCAACCACCAACAACCTTGGACACAAAGACCTGGAGAGCCAGTGGAGTCTGGTGCAGACCTGCTGGCCATTAACAGTGATCAGGAAAAGGTAATGATGTACTCTTGCATACAATCTGAGATCCATTTCAACTTGCTTGAAATTATAAAACTATTTCAGATTTGTCTTGATACACTATTTGTAGTATACACAGGCTATTCTTGAGTTATTTATTCTGTAAATGCCATGTCAGCAAAAGCAAAAACATTTCAAAGCAGATAATTGCATCAACAGTGCTCTACAACATGCCTCATGGGTCCTTTGATAATAGACTTGGGATAGATTAAGGTTGGACGGAAAGGCTAGAGGAGGGTAGTCCTCTAGGTGGAAATTTGGCATCCCCCAGTAAGTACAACCCTTCTATTTAATAAGTATGCTAGTGTTTAAATTCAAGTGCTCCCCATTTACAAGCTTTTATTTGTCATTTTGACAACATGGTTTTTGGGGCACTTTCAAATCCCTGTCATTTGGATACAGTATTAACTGCTTTCATTTACTAGTAAAGATATCATATTGGACATGATACAGTACAGTGCCTGAAAGCGATTATTGCATTTTTGGACCTGGACTCAATCCATTGTTTAACAGTTTTCTCAGTCTTTGCTTTCCCTGCAACAGAGTTTCGTATTCATCACTAGCCAGGTTTGGATTGGAATGATGGACAGAAAGAGGGCGGTCTGGTCACTGTTGATCTACCGTAAGTTTATATAGGCAGATGGTTTTTGGGGCTGCTCAGTAAGTGCCCAATGTAATTTCTTGTAAAATATGGACATGCCATTTTTAGACATTGCAGCAATACTTGGTCTCAAAATGGCCACTACAACAGATAGATGTACATTAAGAACACAATACGGAGGATGTTTAGGCAAAAATATAAAACAAGTAATTACAAAATAGTCACACTGCTGTAGTAGAATGATTACACAACAGTTATTAAAATAAAATGTTTAGTTAGAAAATGCTAACATAAGCTAATCTTCCCAAATCGCAGTGTAGATTGCAGTCACATTTTAAAGCATTCTTATCTCGGTTCACCCAGAACTAAAATTTTGCATATTTTGGCAAACATTCCTAATATTGTATGAGGTAGTTGGCATTGTCTCCACTCTTGTAAAAGGAAGCTTTCAGCCAAAGCCCTGCGCTCCCTTTCTGCCAATTACTAAGTGCAAAGCAGTCAGTTTAAAAAACTTTTGCCCAATCTTGGTACTTAATCAGTGATTAAAACCGCAAAACAGGAAATGCTGCAGCTTCCCATTAGCAACTGCCAAAAGCAGCAGGCCCTTTTCTTTGGGCCCACATAAGCTATATGGTTTAGGCATAGAATCTACTCTTGAGAGGACAGGAACAGTCAATCAAATGCTTTTGAGTTAAGGAAACATATCTGAATACATAATATCCAAGAACTAGCCCACTATGTTATGTTTTAAGAGGGACTATCTTTAAAGGCCCTGCTTTTAAAAGCACTTCCTGTTTGCGATCACATGTGTTGCTTGTTTTTAGCTACTTGGCCATATGCCTTTATGTTTTCTAAACTATTTAAGTAAAATTATATATTTATAGGTTTTCCAACATGTTTCTTTTGTCTTTATTCAAAATTTTAACACCAAGATACTTTTAGAATTTAGCGGTTACGTATAATGATTAAATAAAAGAGAACCCGCACAAATAAAGAGAGAAAATACATTCAGTATTTATTGGAATAATACAGCAGAGTTGTCCTAGTAAATTAACATTCCAAAATGTTCTCAATGTAAAGATGGTTGCTAGCGGTTATATACAGTGGATATAAAAAGTCTACACACCCCTGTTAAAATGCCAGC
>JACXGI010015056.1:0-18006 GCA_016801175.1 Esox masquinongy
AGCCTGTTTTGCTATGTTAGCATTAGCATTTGTTGATTCACCTACCGGACAGGACTCACAGTCCGACCGGAGGAGCGCTCTGGTGACTAAATCTTCTAAGCGGTTGATCCGTTCCTCCAACAGCTGTCTTAGCTCCTCCATCATAAAAAATCACTCAAAATTACAAAAGAACTATGCTGAGCTCCTCTTTTAAAAATTAAATAAAATTGTAAAAATATGATTAAAACAATTATAGAACAAAAATGAAACAAATGTAAAAGATTAAAAGAAGATTAAGAGAAAATTAAAAAGTAAAAAAAGAAAGAAAGGTTGGCAAAAGGCAGGAAGCAGGAGAGTTGCGTTATGCGACTTACAGGCAAGCAAGCTAGAATGTAGACTCATTCCAAATACACAATTTTAGTTCCAAAGAACATATCAATAGCAATAAACAAGTTAAGAAAAGCATGTCTTACCACTTCCACTGTCTTCAAAAGCCAATAGTTATTGACATAGGCCTAGACTATGGCTGAATCTCAAATCGCATACTACGTACTATAAGTACAGTACATACTTCGCGGATGATGGTAAAGTAACATCACGCTATGTTTGAGTATTTTGCTATACACCATTAAGCATTGTGTTAAACTGACTAACATTTCTTATGAAGTTTACTTCCACCACGAATAAGCATCTGTGAACTGTATGGCTTTTGCCACTGGCCGTTTTAAAAGCTTATAAGCCAGTTATACTAGTATCTTACTTGGAATAGTCATAAGAATTGAGCAATTGCTACCGAGACTAAAGATGAACTTTACACTGCCAAAGCTATTTCATTTCAGGGCGCAAGAATGTTCGACATTGATACAATAACTATCAATATAGGTGACGATAACTGACTTTTTTGTCAAGTTAAAAGATGAGAGAATCGTGGAAACCGCTCCTCTTTCACAGCGCAAGTAGTTGTGGTCCATATTAATCCAAAAAGTGTGCATGGGTGCATACTTAAAAAATCCACCAGAAATAGTAGACCATCTGGGAACGTTTGGCATACTATTTTCAGCAGACAGTGGTTTGAGACATACTAATCTTCTCGCATACTATTCTGGCATACCTTATAATATGCAAGTATGCAATTTGAGATTCAGCCTATATAAGCAGTGCATCTAAAGACCAGCCAGTTGCAACCAAATATGTCATGTCCATTCCTCAACAACACTGAAGGTGCTCAGATTCCACACAAAGTATTTACACCACAAGCCCCAAGGGTATTCAGAGACAGAAGTTCTCCTCTAGGCTTCCCTGATGACTATCTGTGGGAGAGTTAAAGGTTCAGTAGGCCCTGCAAAGTTTACCTATGCAGTCTGCTGGAACCACACATAAGGAAGCACACTCAACGTAGCCAAGCCTTGACTACTGTTCAGTCTGTCTGCATTGCCCTGCGTTTATTCTTGTACTGTGTTGGTGATGCAGAAAGTCTTGCAAAGGCAACTGCATGCCAGGAAATAAGGTTATGTCATGCTCTAAAGCAGTACCTGAATATTTTCAGGGTCGGGAAAGCAATTTTATTATCACTATGCTTGATCCAGTGCAGAGTGGGCCACCGGCCTGCCGATTTGCAGTAGTGCGGCCCACCCTGCGAGCGCTGTTCATACCCCACGTTATCTCTCTCTCTCTTACACACACAAGCACTGCTTACTGTGCTGGCACGCCTCCCGGACCACACCAAACGAGCTGCCCTACGTCAGTCACCTGTCCTAACACAATTGCAAGTTTAGATCGGAGAGAGACTTGCAAGTGACTGATAAAATGTTTACAGATGGAGAATAAAAAGAGAAAAAGGAGAAGCAGAAATGACAAGGTAAAAAAGAAAGGCATTGTAGCAAGACGTGACCAAATTAAATGTCATTTATCATATAATGTTTTATTAGGGCTGTCAGAGTTAACGGGTGAACGTGTGCGATTAATTTAAAATACTTAGCCTAATGCCGGAAATTTTTTTGTCACCATTAACGCACTTGACATTTCTGAGCCTGGGAGCCATCCATAGTTAGTGCTTGACTTTAGCTGGAGCTGTCAGGATTGCAGTACTTGCCTGCACTTATTGTTTACCAGTAGCCAGCCTACTTTTATTGCCGGTTGACTTGTCCTGAGCGCATCACATATTTTTTCAATATATCATTGGAGAGTAGGCATTTGTATCAAAAATGTTTAGCTATAATATTTATCTGTCTCTAGTTTATGAATCCTGCCTAACAAAGTGTTAGTGGGCTACACATCCGTTAGTTCAATGGATGCGTGGAAATTGGAGTATCTCTTCTTGCATCGCGCAACTCAATCTCCCTCCAAAAACCCATTGAACGAAAAGGCCAGCCATGCCTCCCTTAAGTCAGACCCACTTCACTATCTGGTCCTGAGAAGTTGTGTTGTGTGAATCCACCTGTTAACTCCTTGCTTGTAGATGGAAAAGTTGTCAGTATTTACTATGCTGAAGCATATTCTAATGGTGGAATTAACAATTTGCATGGTCCCCTGATTAATGATTGTAGATAAACAACTAGCAAACTTACTTACCTACTCTACTTTATGCCTTTGCCTATTCAAGTAGCCTATTTAATTGGGAATCATTTAATAGAGACAAAAGTATTTGGTTGTGGTTAACCATCCATCAGAAAAGTTGATGTTTACAGACCCCCACCTGAACCCCATTCTAACCATATTTCAGCCTAAACATCAAAGTACAATACCTTGAAATGCTTAGGTCTGATTAATTGTTGGATCAAATCCCTGCACACCCTGCAGCCCTCCAGATAAAAAGGGCTAATGTGTTTTATACAGTACTCTAACGTTGCAGTTGTTGTACTTGGTACCTTAAACAAGAGAACAATATAAGATGGTAGAACTATGGGATCAAAGACAAGCAACATTTTATTTAGATTTGCATGGGCTACATATACTAGTTCTTCCAATTATTCTGGTATGTTATGGACATTTAAGGGCTGTGAAAACTTGCATTAATTTAATTCCAAGTCAAGCACTGTCCATAGTTGATAATAAAAAACAGTATGTTTTTAATATAATGCACTGATTTTTAAACAGAAAAGTGGGTATTAAGGGCAAACTTTAAACACATACTAAAATTAAAATTAATGGTGATTAACTACAGAAGATTGAGATCAATCAGCATTGATTATTTTAATGGTCTGACAACACTACTTTTTATATATTTTCATATTCATGTTATTTGATATGTTTTATTCAAAAGTGTTTGTGTTATCGATATTTCTATTTGTAATATAGTATAGTTAAGTGCCAAAAAAAGTGTGTAGTTTTTATTAGTGCATTATACCCCAGTAGTCGCCTATCTCAATTTGCTGGTTCCCCAATGCAACTCCCGGGCTGAAAATAGTCCCACTCCAGCCCTGGGTACAACCGAGTACTGAGGTACTTATGGCACAAACAACGATCCACCCAGCATGGAGATAAACACGTAAACATAAATAGGACCCCAAATTAAAAGTAACACAGTGCAGCTGTCTCTAATTGGGGATAACCAAAACTGCATTGCATTGCAGAGATTCCTAGAGGCACCTCTGCTGTCAGGCCCTGACAATCACCCCCAGGCACATAGAGATGCCTAGAGGCACCCCATAGTCAGGACCAGGGTTTACGTTAGCCGGCAAATGCCAGCATTCCGCTGGTATCGGGTGTAGTTGTCCAGCAGATGAAAATATCAACAGCCATAATGTCCGGTGGGAAATATGCCAAATGAATGAATAAATATAATAATAGCATATTAAATAGCCTAATATTGTGTGACCTACACCGATCAGCCATAACATTATGACCACCTGCCTAATATTGTGTAGGTCCCCCTTTTTCTGCCAAAACAGCCCTGACCCGTCGAGGCACGGACTCTACAAGACCTTTGAAGGTGTGCTGTGGTATCTGGCACCAAGATGTTAGCAGCTGATCCTTTAAGTCCTGTAAGTTGTTCAATTTTTTTAGTTTTAGTTAGGATTAGTATTACTTCATCAGTTTTTGATAGAAAGTTTCTGATTTTTGCAATGTTCCAAAGATGAAAATAAGCAACTCTTGAGATATATTTTATATGTTCATCAAAAGAGAGGTCAGGGTCGAGGGTAACATCGAGGTTTCTTACAGTTTTTTGGGATACGACCATGCAGCCGTCAAGGTTCAAAGTGAGATCTGCCAACAAAGCTCTTTGTTTCTTGGGTCATAAAACAAACATTTCTGTTTTTCTTGAGTTTAAAAGCAAGAATTTCTCTGTCATCCACTTCCTAATATCTGAAAAGCATGCTTCCAAAGTAGCTAATTTTGGGGCTTCTCCATGCTTCATCTAAATATATAACTGTGTGTCATCAGCAGAACAGTGAAAATTGACATTGTGATTCCGGATGACATCACCCAGAGGCAGCATATATAGTGTGAACAACAATGGGCCTCGACGAACACCAAAACATAACTTTGATTTGTCAGAGGATATGCCATCCACACATACGAACTGATATCTTTCAGATAAATAAGATTTAAAGCAGGCTAGAACATGCCCACGTATCCAATATGGGTTTCCAGTCTCTCTAAGAGAAGGGAGTGATCAATAGTGTCAAAGGCAGCACTAAGATCAAGAAGCAACAGGACGGATGCGGAACCTTTGTCTGAGGCCATTATAGAAGGTCATTTGTTACCTTCACGAGTACAGTCTCAATGCTATGATGGGGTCTGAAACCGGACTGGAGCATTTCATAAATATTATTCTCCAAATGTTCAGAAAGTAAAGACAAACAGTTAATTATTCAGTCCTAAATATCAGATTATTTTACACTCCTCAGAACTCAATAAATTGCAGTGTCAGCCAAAATTTTCATTATTACCTGTGCAGAGCTAAAACTTCCTCCAACATCTGCCTTCTTGCCCTTAAAAATAAATTGAATTTGACAAATAAAATTGAAAGCAACATGCTTTAATAACACATGTTAAGCATCTGGATTAAGTGAATGAACCAACACATACAGGTGTGCTCAGAAGTGTGCATACCCTTGGAGAACTGGTAATATGTACCATTTGTAAAGAAAACATGAGTTATCAGGCAAAACACGTCTTTTATTTCTTATGGGATTCACATTCAACTGTAGGTCATAACAGAATGGCACAATCATAAAAGAAAACATGGCAACAAAGAAAAAAATGAACTGACCCCTGTTCAAAAGTCTGCATACCCTTAGTTCTTAATACTGTGTATTGCCCCCTTTAGCATCAATGACAGAGTGCAGTGTTTTGTAATAGTTGTCTATGAGACCTCGAATTCTTGCAGGTGGTATAGCTGCCCATTCGTCTTGGCAAAATGCCTCCAGGTTATGCAAAGTCTTTGGTCATCTTGCATGAACCGCAAGTTTGAGATCTCCCCAGAGTAGCTCGATGATATTAAGGTCAGGAGACTGTGATACCTTCACCATTTTCTACTGTACCCACTGGAGGGTCAACTTGGCCTTGTGCTTAGGGTCATTGTCATGCTGGAAAGTCCAATAGTGTCCCATGCGCAGCTTTCGTGCAGAAGAATGCAAATTGTCTGCCAGTATTTTCTGACAACATGCTGCATTCTTCTTGCCATCAATTCTTACCAGATTCCCCGTGCCTTTAGAGCTTACACACCCCCAAAACATCAGTGAGCCACCACCATGCTTCACAGTGGGGATGGTATTCTGTTCACTATAGGCCTTGTTGATCCCTCTCCAAACATAGCGCTTATGGTTGTGACCATGAAGCTCTATTTTGGTCTCGTCACTCCAAATTAGTGTGCCCGAAGCTGTGAGGCGTGTCAGGGTGTTGTCGGGCATATTGCAACGAGGCTTTTTTTGTGGCATTGGCGCAGTAAAGGCTTCTTTCTGGCAGCTCGACCATGGAGCTCATTTTTGTTCAAGTATTGTCGTATTGTGCTCCTTGAAACAACCACAATGTCTTTTTCCAGAGCAGCCTGTATTTCTCCTGAGGTTATCTGAGGGTTTTTCTTTGTGTCCCAAACAATTCTTCTGGTAGTTTTGCCTGAAATCTTTCTTGGTCTACCTAACCTTGACTTGGTATCAAGAGATCCCCGAATTTTCCACCTCTTAATAAGTGATTGAACAGTACTGACTGGCATTTACAAGGCTTTGGATATCTTTTTATATCCTTTTCCATCTTTATAAAGTTCCATTACCTTGTTACGCAGGTCATTTGACAGTTCTTTTCTGCTCCCCATGGCTCAGTATCTAGCTTGCTCAGTGCATCCAAGTGAGAGCTAACAAATTCATTGACTATTTATACACAGACACTAATTGCAATTTAAAAAGCCACAGGTGTGGGAAATTCTCCTTTAATTGTCATTTTCACCTGTGTGTGTCACCTTGTGTGTCTGTAACAAGGCCAAACATTCAAGTGTATGTAAACTTTTGATCAGGGCCATTTGGGTGATTTCTGTTATCATAATGATTTAAAAAGGAGCCAAACATGATAAGTCATATTTTCAAAATCAATGCCAAAATTTCACAATTTTTGCCAGGGTATGCAAACTTATGAGCACAACTGTAAATTTGTAGCAGTCTTCCCCATGGTCCTGCACATGGTGCCGTGGAGTACCTCTCTGGTGCCATGGAGTACTGTGCTTGCTCCATCCTAAAAATAAACATAAAAGTTGGTGAATAGGTAAATATGGTGAAACCAAGTAAACATTGCAGCAATTACCAGATCAACATGTAATTCACATACCTCCAGGGCTGTACTCCACAGTGTGTTGTGGTGATGTGCATCCTTGGGGTGGTAGGGGCCCAAGCTAGAACTATTTTCGCTCCTCTGGTGATACCCACGTGCGGTCTCCCACATTTCTTGGAAAAAGGAAGGTTTTATAAGCATTTACCCTGCAAAACACATTTTCATCCCAAGTTTCAAATTTACCTGCATGCTTGGTGAGTTTATAAGGGACAGCCTCCCAGTTGTCTTCAGGTGGTGAACAGGTTCTGGCAAACTTGTCGTGGCTGAAAGACTTTCTGCTGGTGATGCTGTGTGGTGGCCAGTAGCAACGTTCCCCTTAGAGCCACAGGCATGGAACTACTGCCACACAGTCATCCTCATCCGGGAACAAAACTACAGAAAACATCATGATCTGAAAGCAAAGTTAAGAAAAGAGGTTTAGAAAAATGGCCAGTTGCAAGTGTTATAGCAGCATCAGACACACAGGCTAGCTAAGGAGCACTGTGGATACACAAAGACACACACAAGTAACGGAATTGTACTGCAGGTTTAGCTGGTCTAGCTAACAACAGACAATTTTACTGCTAAGTTAGCTATCGCACATGTGGGTAATGTTACACAAAGAAACACAATTTAGCTAATGTTACGTACCAGTTGATATAAGTTACGAGGAATAAGCACAACATTCTAACATGTTGATAAACTAAGAAACTTGATTTAGCTAAGTTAGCTAACATTACCGTACCTGTTCAACTGTTGATCTGCAAAGAAGCACAAAACATCTGAACTTGAGGATAAACAAAGAGACACAAAATAGTAAGCTACCGAACTTGTGGACACATGAAGAAACACAAGGGTTAGGTATTTCATCTCAGGCCAATGTTTTTTTTTCACTTTATTCACCAAGCTGACTTTTTATTTGACCACCTTTGGTTTAGAACTTCCGGTTAGCTACCAGTTACTTTGACCAAATAATTTACATTTTTAATAGCATATTGCAAACAGTCATTGTTTAATACAAAACAGTCGTGACGTTCTTACACAGTAGCCTAACAACACTAAACATTAGTCATTTGTAATAACGCAGAACAGAACTCACCTGTAGCTATGTATGTGATTCGACATCCAATCATTTTCAGTTGGATGTCGAAAAAAACTTGATCTTTGTCTGTTTTGGGAGTAAAACAATGTCATAATCCACGTTGTATTGTCCAATTCAGAGAATATAGCTTATACCTTACAGCCTTTGAAAAAGAGTCGTTCGTTTTCCTGTACAAGACTTAAAGAACCAAGTCACTAAAATGATCCAGTTTTCACATCACTACTTTGAAACGTGGGATTCCTAGCTAGCTTGCATTCTTGTCGATGTGAGCAAAGATGGCCCCTCCCTTGTTGTATTGTGCCTCGCGTGCAATTCACATTCGCTACAGCGCCATCTTCTTCTTTGGATTTGGTTTGTACAGCGCCATCTACGGACACAGCGGTGTTTAAACACAGTAGAGAACTGTCCCCCATGAAGCAAGTAGAGTTGAGGCTAGGCAAGTAGAGTTGAACCAGTACCATGCAGTGGAAAAGGGCCATTAGTTCAGAAAAAAATAATGGTAAGCAACGGTGAGGGACGGCTGTTTCTAACCAGTGTGTGTGTCAAAATGTGAAAATTTCTTAAGCTTGTGTTTACCACAGAGTTTATTTCAAGCATCTAGACTAACCAAAAACCAGTTACTGTGGTTCATGAATGTGTTTACTGTACTTGTCTACACCTTTACACAAGCAATATAGTGCATAAGTCAAAGTCTATTTTATTTCTAAACTACCAATGTTGTACCAATGTTGACCAAAATTCTGGACACTTAGATTTAACAATATTAAAATAAAGTTGATACAAATAAAATCAGCACAAGAATAAAAGTGATAATAGCATCTCTGCTGTAAGAAAATGACAAGACTACACACAAGCTAGGCTCATCACAGCGCATGCCCTCACTTCAGTGGCTAGCGTAAAGCAGTCGGGCCGCTGTCGGAAAGCCACCAGATATGCAAATTAGCTGATGCAAATTGAGATCAGGAGAAAAGCGTCAAAAGCTGGCGGCCCGCTGGCTGTAGGTCATTATATCCTCCGACGGCCCGCCAGCAGTAAAACGCCAGCACGCCGCCATTGATTGCTCACTGGGATATTTCGATGGCCAATCAAGTTAATGGAAGTAGGAGGGCATAGTGATGGAAAATTAAATAACCTAATCTGGCGAAGAAAACCAGGAGTGAGAGTGTGACGATTTACAATGACCAATGAAATTAAGATTGTAAATCACTACAACCTCGCTTCTTTTTTAAACTCATGAGAATGTAACCCTGTCTGTTAAATTGTTTTAATACTTTAGAGAACATTCTGTTGTTGCATCGCTGTGAGGGTACATATAAGCCTTTTTTCATCGAACTTGTTTACACTTGTAAATCTGTTTATTTGTACACATAGCCCATGCAAATCATTGTGAAATACTTTATTTATTGCACTTAAAAAATAAAAGCAATTTACTAGTATGTGCTGTGGCTGAATAAATATGGGGTGTAGGAAAAAGAAGGGTGGATAAATGGGGGCATTAAAAAAAGGGGGTAATGGGAGGGTTATGGGAAAAAAGTCACGAAATATCCTAATGTCTTTACTGGTGGACACTTGTTAAAAGTCAGAGCTGGAATCATTGCCAGTCACGATCTGTCCTCCATTGACATGTTAATAACTCACAGCAGGTGAGGGTGTTGTAACAATGGTGAGGTGTATGTGTGTTGCGATATGTCCCAATGTCCAGTGGTGGGGTTTCCTTAAAAGTGGGGAAGAGTAGAAGAATGTCCCATGCTGGAGCTGTTGTCAGTCAGGATTCTAACTGTCCTTGACTCTTGATAGTTCCTTTGCAGTTCCTCTTCGTAAAAAATTGCGACATAAACCGGCTTTGGAGTGTTGAGTAATGAACACTCAATTTGACCCAGAGGTACCTAAAAAAATGATCTTCGCAGCACTCTATAAACTTACAGGAAGCTCCTTTTAGGAATGCTCCTAGATATGCACGCTTTATCCCCCAGTATTTTTTTATATAAAAATAACCATGTACATGATAGTGTAAACGTTACTTTTAGGCCATTTATATGCATTTGCAAGGCTATAATTTGTCTTTCATTTTTCCAACAAATGTTTTTTATTTAAATTAGTCAGCAGAATGGAGTCTTCACAATCTTTGCGAACTGAGGATGGGCTACAACTGCGCTGTCGCAATTATTTGAGCCAGATCGCAATTATTTTATACACAATGATCTTCTTGCACAATAATTTGATTCCAAAATCATGTTTTCATATAAGGGATTGTAGGCCAATGTTAGAAACGTCTCAACAAATACTGCGCAAATTATATCAGTTTCCATAAGATAGCCCATGCGTGCAGAAGCATGTTTTACATGCTCTGCGGAAAGTTATAGGCTAGGATCATTTACTGAAACTTGTTCGCTTCTTAATTTATGTTTAAACCTAGTTTAGAATTGTTTTGCAATGCACCGTAATGTAGCCTAATTTCGCAACATTATTATTAGACATGTTTCAGTTGCTTATTTGTCGCATCAACTCTAATCGACAAAAGAAAAACACCCAAGCATGTGTAAAATATTTATCATATAAGTCACACAATACTAGGCTATTTAATATGCTTTTAATCAATTTATTTGGCATATTTCCCATTTTGGCCGTTGTTATTTTCATCTGCCGGACAACTACACGTGATACCAGCTAACGTAAACCCTGCCCTGCATAGCTTATTAGGCTTACAGCGATATTACAAAATAGTTGTGGGTTGGCTATACAATTCATTTTACTTTCAAATAACTCTATTGTTGATGAATACACTATGGTGTGAACATGTTATGTAACCTTTTGGGCCATCTATATGCATTTGCAAGGCTATTATTCACTTCACAATTTTTTATGGTGGTTTGGTCCCTAACCTGACTATACAAACGTGCACACACACACCTACACAATTTTTTTTGGTGCCTCTTGGTCGAATATCCTTCTTCCTGTACTAGTAGTGTCATTGGCATTGGATATATGTACAAGATGGGCCATCTACCGATCATTGTGTGACAGCAACACCGACCTATTCAAAACACGCATGGGTCAAAATGACCCCTGACGGTGCTTCTAGTAGGTGTGAATGGCTCGGCGCTTCTAGTGTTAAAGACTAGTTCTAGCGACTGGCCTGGAATTGGCAACATTCATGAGAGGTGTCAAGATGCCTAGGACTAGGAAACAGGTATTTGGCACAGGGAAAAAAACAGAGAGGATTTTCTGGAAAAAATACAACGCCATTTTTGCCTAGTGAATACGATATTATCATATGTGTATTATTAACATGATATCAAAATTTCATTTTTTAAATATTATGGTTATCGTCAATATCGATATATTGTGACACCCCTAGTTCAGACTGCAAAAAACACCTGTGGTCAATTATAAATAAATTGAACGTAGTTAGTACTGCTGACACCACAATGTATTAAATGAGCAACCAGTATACAACTTATCACTAGATATGTCATCAGGTTTGTAGGGGCTGGCCTTTTTACTGAAGCGGCTTGTATATGGTGGCAAACACAGGCACAGATTAAGTGGAATTACTTAGTTTAATTAACAGACTTAATAACAAAAGACTGAAACAAGACATGTCACACAAACCAATGACCAACAAAGACACAAGGAACCGGGGAAACTAAGTAGGGAAGTGATGACGGGCCAACAAGACACAGGTGGATAGACTGAACTGGACACAAGTGAAGGCAATAACCACAAGGGATTGAAACAGAACATAGAAACAGACTAACTAGAACTAAAACGCACTGAACATAGAAATGCAAAAACCGGCATGGCATAAGCCATGCACGGCCGTTACAGTGACCTAAATGTACATGGTACAGCAGCATTCGGAGGTCCTGTACCCTGTCATCATCATATTTAGATGCTAACAGGATGTGGTCCACATATTGCATGACAACTGAGGACAGCTGACAGAGTGTTATGTCTGCTGTTATGTCTTGCCAATAAATAGCCATATCTGAGACAGTGATTTGAGTTTTTTTTGTTAAAGAGACCTCGCAGCACATTGTGTTGAAGTACTTTGTTTTCGTTAAAAAGAATCTGGGGCACGGCCCCAGGCATGAATTTGGTGGGAATCCTGTCTGATGTAGATTGCCAGTGGTCTGGAATTTTCTCCATTTGCAGATTATCTGTCGGACACAGTGTTTCTCAAATTGCTTGGAACTGGCGTTGTAGACTCTCCTGGAACCAATAATATTCTTAGGGCCTCAGATAGTTAATTTGATCTTGGCATGTTATCACAAACCAATATGATTTAGACCAAACCATATTGGTTTGTAATCTTTATGGAAGGCTAGTCCCCAAAAATTGGTGAACCGGATTTTAAATTTTGCCATTAATATGCTACTAATGCTACGAATACAGCAGACGGATGGAACACCAAGATAGTGTTTTTGTGATCGCAGGGGATTTCAACCATTCCAATCTGAAAAGAGTTTTTCCCAAATTCCACCAAAATGTCTCCTGCCCCACCAGAGGAGACAATACACTAGACAATGTGTGTACAAACATTCCGGAGGCTTACAAAGCCATTCTCCTCCTCCACCTGGGACAGTCTGATCATCTTTCTCTGTTCCTACTCCCCAAGTATTTGCCCCTAATTAAACGTGCGAAACCTTCAGTGAGGACAGTCAAAGTGTGGCCAGAGGGGTCAGACTCCATTCTACAGCACCAGTTTCAACACACAGGAGTGTGTTTGCCACTCAAGTCACCCTTGACTGGAGTTTGTTTGCCACTCAAGTCACCCTTGACTCCCATACGGACATTGAAACATATGCTTCCTCCGTTCTGGATTACGTCAACATCTGCATCAACAATGTCACCACCCTTAAACTAATAAAGACTTTCCCCAACCAGAAGTCGTGCATGAACAGAGAGGTCCAACAACTGCTGAAGGCATGCAACGCTACATTCAGCGATGTGGAGGCTTTCAGGGCTAACCTGAAAAGGGGCATCAAGAAGACAAAAAATGGCCACAAACTGCGGATTGAGGAGCATTTCAACAACAATTCCAAACCCTGATGCATGTGGCAGGGCATCCAAGCCATCACAGACTACCGGCCAAAGAACCCTACCCCCACAGCCTGCGACGTCTCCTTCACCAACAAGTTAAACAGGTTCTACGCCTGCTTCGACAGGGACAACAAAGAGCCAGCTATTAAAGCTGAACTCTCCCCAGACGAGCCCCCCTCAGACAGTCCATCTGAGCTCATCTGCACTGAGAAGGGTGAATACACGCAAGGCTGCTGGTCCTGATGGCGTCCCTGGGCGTGTGCTCAGAGCATGTGCTGAGCAGCTGGCTGAGGTCTTTACTGACAATTTCAACCTGTCACTGGCCCAGGTGGTTGTTCCAACGTGCTTTAAGACCACAACCATTGTGCCAGTGCCGAAGCAGTCGACTGCGTCTAGCCTGAATGAATTCCGACCTGTCGCACTCACCCCCACAATCATTAAGTGCTTTCGTAAGACTAGTTCTGGCCCACCTTAAGTCCTGCCTTCCCCCAACACTAGATCCCTGCCAGTTTACCTACTGGTCGAACAGGTCTACAGAGGACGCCATCTCACCTGGACAAAACCAACACCTATGTGAGAATGCTATTCATAGACTTTAGCTCAGCATTCAGCAGGGTCATCCTCTCTAGGCTGGTCAACAAACCCCATGACCTGGGGATCAGCCTCTCTCTCTGCAACTGGACTTTGGACATCCTAACCAACAGACCCCAGTCTGTCAGGTTAGACAACTTCACCTCCTCCACCCTGATGCTGAACACAAGTGTTCCACAAGGCTGTGTGCTGAGCCCCCTCCTATTCTCCCACTTCACCCACGACTGCATTCCTGTACACAGTTCCAACACCATCGCCAAGTTCGCAGATGACACCACGGTGGTAGGCCTGATCAGTGACAATGATGAATCAGCCTACAGGGAGGAGGTCAAGTGTCTGGCGGCATGGTGCGCTGACAACATCCTGGCCCTCAACGCAAAGAAAATCCAGGAGCTCATTGTGGATTACAGGAAGTCTAAAGGCTGCAGTCATGCCCAACTTCTCATCGATTGCACTGAGGTGGAGCGTGTGTCCAGCTTCAAATTCCTGGGTGTCTACATCTCCGAGGACCTCTCCTGGACCCTGAACACCTCAGCCCTGGTCCAAAAGGCACAGCAGCGCCTGTACTTTTTGAGGAGGCTGAAGAAGGCCCATCTCTCTGCCAAGATCCTAGTGAACTTTTACCGCTTTTTACTTTTACAGAAAGCATTTTGATTAACTGCCCCACAGTGTGGTTTAGTCTTTCGGAGCAGTCGCAAATGCACATTCATTTTCCTCGCCTGTTTACAGACGCACTTTTCCCCAGTTACAGATGCACTGATTCCCTTTAGGAGCATGCACAAATGTGTCCCTCTTTTCCTTCATTTGCAGTCATTTTAGGCAATAAAATATAAATGCATAGTTTAAAGACATATAGGAGACTGTGATGGCAATTCCATTGAAGAGTTTTCCATTGAAAACTCTTTAGGAAGTAAGTACAGAGACAAAATTCTCTTGGCACAATTTGCAGTATATTTCTTGCAAGGAGAGAGGTATCAGTGCTTACAGGGCAAATTATGAAACATCTCTGGGGTCAGTTGGAAATATGTTCAATACTTATACAAGCATGGGTGGGGGTAAGAAACTGCATATTCATCCTGTTAAGACAATTATGCTCCTTTATCCCTTCCTGCCCCCCGGTTGTGTCTTCCTGTTGTGATGGTAATTCCATCGATAGGAACTCTTAAAGGAGTAAGGACAGAGACAAAATTCTCTTGGCACAATTAAAAGTTTATTTGCAAATAGAGAGACGCGTCAAAAGCTTACAGAATAATCCTCTGAGGAATCTCTGAGGAAAATACATGAACAGTCCATTTTCATTACACTTAAAAGGGGTGTGGTAAGATGCTGCCCAGCTGTCTTATGTTACACAGGTTTTACCCAAAGGGCGGGCTGTCCCCCACCTTATACTTCCTGCCCTAGGTGTTTACTGTTGTGTTTACGTAAAGGGGCCAATTGCCCCTACTTCCCCCAAGGGCGACATTCCTAAGGAACAAAGGACAGATACCCTTATTGGTTTAAGCAGATAAACAGATGGTCAGAGTATTTAATAATCCTCTGACATTATGCAGACGTGTGTCACAAACAAAGACCAGAGTAACATACCAGGTAATAGAAAAGCAGACATTTCTCAAATGTACATTAGTTCAAGAATTTCCATAACACTGTCCTAATTGTTTTGCCAAATGGCAAATTGCTGCTCCTTCCCCCAAGAGGCAAAAAGGGCATTGTAAATGACCCTTTCAAGACAGCTGGCCACATTCCTACAGAACAAAGAATAGACACTCTGATGGTTTGGGCAGATTAAAAAATGGTCAGAGGACCTAATGGTCTACTGATACCATTCAGTGATGACCATAAACAAATAAACAGAGACCAGATCCCCTTTCTCACATTCCTTTTCATATCTAAACCTGGGGACTCAGTATTTACTCAATACTTTAACCAGTAATTCCATTATACATTTGTAGAATACAAAAATACATCAGTTCAAGAAACTCCACAACAAGACATACAGTATTAGCTATTTGGAGTAGTGGGTAGCGCACACGGCTACGGATTCGAAGGTCCTCTGCTCAAGATAGGGCTGTCACGATATCAGATTTTTACTACACGATTATCGTGGCCAAAAGAATTCATAATAACGATATTATCACAATATCTAAAGAAAATCTGAAGAAAAAAAATAATGCTATCAGTCAAATTCATCTTCAACTTTGTGTGTTTTGTCTCGTTTTTGGCAAGTAAATTACGCTCAAAAAACAAGTGTAGGGAGGTGGAGAGAGAGTCTGTAACCATATCTGTACAAATAAAAAAAATTCAAGCATACAAAAGGAACAGTTACACTTAATGGGTAGTGAAAATGCAACCAGATTAACTGATGAACAAAAGATCCACAAGGCCTAACACCGAGAGGAGTTTTTGGAAAAATACGTCTAATTTTCACCTAATGAATAGGCTCCAAAAACAGTGCGTTATTGCGGATATCTCCTGGTGGTTCTAGTGGGGCTAATGAGTTAATTGCAATGCCAGCATATAGGCCCAGACTTGTAATTTAAGCACATGCGTCACTTGTCTATAGGTGACATGAATAAGCTATAGAAAAACCGAGAGGGGTTTTGGGAAAAATACAACATCCTTTTCTCCAAGTGAGTAGGATACAAAAATGGCACATCTTTGCACTTCTCTCATGGGGGTTCTAGTGGGGCTACCGAGTTGATTTCAATGCCAATATATAGGTCATAATTTAAACACGTATCGTTTGTCTATAAGTGACATGAATAAGCTATCAAAAAACCGAGTGGAGTTTTTGGAAAAATACATAATTTTAGACCACTAAATACAGTATTATCATATGTGTATTATTAATATGAAATCAGTATTTAATTTCATAGATATCACGGTTATCGGGAATACTGGTATATCACAAAACCCCTAGTTTGAGACACCACTTACTGTAATCTTGCGAAAAATAATTTTGTCCAAAAGAATGACTATTACCTGGTTTCACCACTAGTACACTTTGGTACTAGCTCCCATAGGGATACTGCCTGAGCTACTTTAGGATTTGGTTGCTTGGAATTATTTTAACCACAGGTGTCCCCAGTGTGCACTGTGTTGAATGAGGTCTCGAGTAATGTGCGGCACAACTGTCTGGAAAGCCACAGAGATTCAGAATGCCTTATTTCACTATCACAAACTAGTGTGTGTGCCTAACTGTCTGTATTCTAAATGTGTAAAGTAGATTAAGTGTCTATCAGTTTAATGAGTTCCGTAGTCAAATGTGTCCTAAGTAATCTAAGTGTTTAATGAATTGCAACAGGTCCGACATGTATGTCTAAGCAACAGCTGCAAAAAGAAGAGCGAGAGGAGAAACAGTTTGTTTTTAAACAGTTTGCTAATTATTGCAATAATTTGTTGAGGAGTGGAATCAGGTGGGAGCAATAACGGCAGGGAGTGGCCACTGATGAGCTCGAACTGCTGCACAGGATAGGCTGCTCAGAACATCACCTGACAGAGCACAGATTAACAAAAACATACACCCAGCGTAAAAAGGCTGGGAAACGTAACACCAAATTCAGTGCTGTACAGTTACGAATATCTGTACCGTTAAAGACAAAATGTACAGCTATAAATAACATAAAAAAACAGGATCTCTTTGTCCATTTCTCGCCCCTCTGTCAACCTGTGGAATACCTCCGTTAATATGAAAGGCATATCTTTTAGGGTGAAAAGCTGCTGTTAACCTGTAGATTTGAACAAATCAGAGTAAATTACTCAACATAGGGATCTTGCAATTTAGTACCAGATAGGAACATGTTGAGAAGTGCAAGAGCTCTATTACAGAAGGACAAACATACAGTATCTCACAAAAGTGAGTACACCCCTTACATTTTTGTAAATATTTGATTATATCTTTTCATGTGACAACACTGAAGAAATGACACTTTGCTACAATATAAAGTAGTGAGTGTACAGCTTGTATAACAGTGTAAATTTGCTGTCCCCTCAAAATAACTCAACACACAGCCATTAATGTCTAAACCACTGGCAACAAAAGTGAGTACACCCCTAAGTGAACTCACTTTTTTGTAAATATTTGATTATACCTTTTCATGTGACAACACTGAAGAAATGACACTTTGCTACAATATAAAGTAGTGAGTGTACAGCTTGTATAACAGTGTAAATTTGCTGTCCCCTCAAAATAACTCAACACACAGCCATTAATGTCTAAACCACTGGCAACAAAAGTGAGTACACCCCTAAGTGAAAATGTCCAAATTGGGCCCAATTAGCCATTTTCCCTCCCCGGTGTCATGTGACTCATTAGTGTTCCAAGGTTTCAGGTGTGAATGGGGAGCAGGTATGTTAAATTTGGTGTTATCGCTCTCACACTCCCTCATACTGGTCACTGGAAGTTCAACATGGCACCTCATGGCAAAGAACTCTCTGAGGATCTGAAAAAAATAATTGTTGCTCTACATAAAGATGGCCTAGGCTATAAGAAGATTGCCAAGACCCTGAAACTGAGCTGCAGCATGGTGGCCAAGACCATACAGCGGTTT
>JACXGI010015057.1:0-18071 GCA_016801175.1 Esox masquinongy
ATTTTCGGAGATACTGAATTTGGGATTTTCATTAGTTGTCAGTTTTAATCATCACAATTAAATGAAATAAACATTTGAAATATATCAGTCTGTGTGTAATGAATGAATATAATATCCAAGTTTCACTTTTTGAATGGAATTACTGAAATAAATCAACTTTTTGATGATATTCTAATTATATGACCAGCACCTGTATAGGCATGTACAGCTGGACCAATTTAGAGATAAGTAGACGCAATTCCATATAATGCTTTGTAGGTAAACAGTAAAGCCTTAAAATCAGCCCAAGCCTATATATAGCCTTATACAGCTAGCTAGTGTAGAGAGGCAATGTGAGGGAGGTAATGTGATCAAATTGTTTCATTATGTTAAAATTACAATAACTGCAATGAGAAGGCATAACGCTGCTTAGCATCAGCAGGTCAAAGTTGAGCAGCTCCATTTATGTCCAGATGTAAAACATTTACAATCAAGACAAAAGGAACACTTTGGCCAATTTGTAAATCCAGAATTCAACCTAGCTCATTAAAAAGTAAATACAAAATATTTTGCAGATGGCAAAGTCACTGATTTGATGTCATTTCTTCATTGTTTTTTTTTTATGGTGTTTTTTACAGTATGGTGGGCAGAGCCGCCGGCAAATGTGTGGCGAGCTGGCATTTGCCCCAGTACTTTTCAAAGTGGTATGGCGCCGCCCCATCACTTTCAACGCAGCGGACTATCGAGGGCATTCAATGTATCTAATATTATAAATGTAAAAAAAAACGTTTCGCAACGAAAAAAATAAACGTGAATTTCTTGCAATTGAACAAGTTGATAAAACACGTCTCCAAATTTCAGGCCGTGTACTCTGTTGAATATAACGCACTACCTCAAACGCTGACTGCAACAGGTGAATGCAACTGTCAGTCACAGTGATCTCCTAGCTACAGCCAACTCGGCCTCGGAGGCAGAGCGTCGACCATGCCTCTCAAAAAATCATTGCTTAGTAACGCAGGTAATCGTTAGAATCGAGTGACTGCAGATGGTTACTCGCTACTTTTTTTGCTCACGCTCCCCCTATCGCCTGCCTCCTTGTCAGGTGAAAACCCCAAGTCTGATGAAATTTTATTAGTAAAAAAACAAGGTATGTCAAACTCCCTAAACTTGTCCCCATCACAATAGAATGATAATATCCATAACTGACAAAACTGCCATTGTTACATATAGTAGCCTTACATTACATTATTAACTAGCTAGCTAAGTATTATTTTAAGCTCACTGATTACTGTACATGTTTGCCACGGGAAAAAGACGAGTACAGATGAAACGATCTGCAGCTGCTACCCAAGGCAAAGGCAAGGGACACTAATTAAGTCCGTTTGTTAAATTGAGACTGGTGACGTGGGGTTGTTACGTTAACATTTGTAAAACCTTTCAAAACCTAGCTAGCTAAAGATTCCAGTCGTCTACACGAAAATATAAATAATTTTGTCAAACCATAACAGATGGATGACGACTAATGCACTAGGATAAGTAGCTAATGAATTCTAGCGCCAGCAAAACTGTCTTTCGCAGACAGCCACCTAGCGATAGAGTAGGAAAGAGTTAGTAAGAAGAGTGCAATATATAGTGACATGATTCAGTATAATCTGATGTATGGAATGGGAATATCATTTTATAAACACATTTTTGAAGTCAGCTGTTGATCAATTTAATAATTGGATATACAACATTTTGTACTCATCTGTAATTGTTACATGCCTTGTCCACCTGGATAAGTGTCTACTGAGTTACTCAAATGTATGTGAATGATTACAATTATCTTTCGTCAACTAAGCGTATAAGTAGGAAACAAGTTTACCTCACAAGTTGAGGAAAAATGGTCTGGTCCCCGAGAAATGCCCTGATGTCCCAGATTTTGCCCCACCACTTTTGGACTTGTGGTGCCACCTCTGATGGTGGGCATTCCTTGGTCATACACTGCCGGAGGTCTTCCTTGGTCTACCAAGTAATTTGCCATTGCTGAGCTAACCAGTTCTTTCCTTCTTCTGTTAATGTAACAAACAGCTTATTTTGGCACCCCTAATGTTTTGGCTGTCTCAGATTGATTTATTCTGATTAAATCACGATGCCATCATGATGGCCATCTTGACTTGCATTCACTCTTCTTTGGTTCTTGTGTTGTCAGGCACCAACAACCGACTCCAAATGGAAATCCAATTCTAATACTCAAGACTAGACATTGACATCTCTCTTGTGCATGCACTAATGTTGCAAACAAACACACTTGCCTACTAAGGGACAGCTGTGAAGCCTATTGTCCAAAAACGCATGAGCGGATTATTTTGGCATGGGAGAAGTGTAAAAAACATTTGGGCATTAATAAGGTTTTATACATATGCAACATTTTGTGGGTCTTTTATTTTAGCTAAGGAAAAATGGAAACAACACTGATATTTTTGTCCAGTAGGTACAGGGTTGGTGCACTTTAAATTTTGTCTGAAATGCGTAATTCACACTCCGACCGGTGAGGGGCAGCAAATAAGAGAAACGTTTTTCGTATTCCAGAAAGACAGACACACTAAAAAGGAGAGTAGCGTCATGCTGACAACATTAGAGATTCCGTAGCAACAATAAGACTGCCGGTTTTCAGATTTTGTCTTCAAAATAAAAGTCAGCGGTAAAACGCGATTTTAATAATATTAAATGAATCTATTTTGCCACTTTGCTTAATGTATATTGTAAAAATGTATTGTAGGAAATGTTCAGGAGAGTGGATAGATTAATTATATACAAAAAAATCAAGGGGCACTGTGTATTTGCAATTGTTGCTGGCATTTTACTCCGCCCAAACCATTGGCCACAATGTAACTCAATGGATATGAAATACATATTGACTCATACAGAAAAAAACTGTTCTATATGCTGCAGTGAATGTATTGTAGGAAATGTTCAGGAGACTCTATAGAGTGATTTTATGCAAAAAAAAAATCAAGGGGCACTGTGTATTTGCAATTGTTGCTGGCATTTTACTCCACCCATCCCATTGGCCACAATGTAACTCAATGGATATGAAATACATATTGACTCATACAGAAAAAAAACTGTTCTATACGCCGCAGTGAATGTATTGTAGGAAATGTTCAGGAGACTCTATAGAGTGATTATATGCAAAAAAAATCAAGGGGCACTGTGTATTTGCAATTGTTGCTGGCATTTTACTCCATCCATCCCATTGGCCACAATGTAACTCAATAGATATGAAATACATATTGACTCATACAGAAAAAAAATATTCTATACACCGCAGTGAATGTATTGTAGGAAATGTTCAGGAGACTATAGAGTGATTATATGCAAAAAAAACAAGGGGCACTGTGTATTTGCAATTGTTGCTGGCATTTTACTCCACCCATACCATTGGCTACATTCCACATTGGTTAAATAGCCTTCAATTTAGATCCATTATTCCTTTTGTTAATGGAGGTGATAATCACCACTTGGTGATTACTTAACAATTCAGCCAGTGATGTAATGTAGTTATCAGTGACTTATATTAACTGGTCATTAGCCTGTTGTACCACCTTTAGAGATGTAGTTGAGCCCAAAAGACGGTTTACAGTTTTATACTTTTTAGATAAGCAAAATAATTTTTACAAGAAAATCACATCATTACCAATTTCCAACTATTACATACTAGAACAAGTTCATCAACTCTATAAGAAGGATATATTTTATTACAACTACATTCCAGCCATAGCTTAATTTGAGAAAAAAAATATGTATTTGTCCTTATATTGAAAGATACATGTTTCAGTTGAGAAGTAGGAAGGCTTGTATTGTATGTGAGTATTCAGTACGGTTTGTGGACTGTAGAGAAAATAGTAACCCTTTATATTCTTCTTGCTTGGGTACAGACATTGTCTCAGAGCCCCGGTGGTCCAGTACCTCCTGCCAGACGGTGACAGAGCAGGTGTCTTGGATGTCCTTATGTAAGATTAGGGTCAGGATATCAGCACCTGAAATGCAACAAACATTCTGAGAGCCATAGTGCAAGTGCACATTATTGCATGATCACATTATTGCAGCCTAACCGTCTTGTAATAATGTACATGGAAGAATTTTTTCATGGCGTTCTGGAAGAATTTTTTCAATATGTTCTGACATTAATGCAATAACCTTTTTTCTGATAATTCATATAAAATAGAACATCTCATGTTGTTTTGCATTAATTAATTAATGTTATCTCCAAATAGGAATGCTTTAGTGAACAAACACACATAAGGACCACAACTACTTCCATCCTGAGCTTTGAAATGCCCACAACGATGATCAAATTCATATTTCAGAACAATGTCCACAACCTTTGCACGTAAATCCAAATACTGTAATGCCAGATACTTCTGTAGTGGGTGAAGTATGCCCTGTAGTTTTTTCTCATACAGCTTTAAGGAGTCCATGTCAGGCTGACCATTGATGGGGATCTGGGTGTTGCTGATGACGCCACCATTGACAGCACCTTGTAAATGATTTGAATATTTGAGGTTAAACAGTGGATATTTGTAACAGTGTATAATATTGAACTTGCATTACTAGTAAGTAAAAAAATGACCTTAAATTATGAGATAGCTTACAATTTGGACCCCAGCACAACGAGGTCTAGTTGTACCGATGACCTGTATTTCCTCAAACAAAGTGTCCTTGATCAGTGTAGCCATAATTGGCACCTCAAAATCATCACTCAAATGAATCTTTTCAGCCACTGCTCGTAGGGCTGGAAGGCCCTGAACATCTCCCTTCTGTAAGTCACACCCAGATCCCATGCTTGGGTTTCATACTCCAGGGCCAGCAGTTCTTGGTAATTTAGGTCCTTTTTCCTATCAATGCGGTGTGGAAAATCAAGGACAAATATCTGAAAATAATTTGATGTGGTATTGACAGATTTTAGTAATTTACAGAAACGTCTGGGAAATTGCACATTTCATTTACAGTAACATGTTTCTACAACTAGTAATGGCAGTTAAAGTTTTACCTGAGGCCATCTCAACTTAGCAGCAAGTAGGAGTTGTTTAAACTCTTCCCCTGCCTGGGCGATGGATGGGCTGGCTTCAAGGTTGTTACCAGGACCGATCAGACATACTATGTCTGGGACGAGGCCTTTGGGTATCACCTCCCCACGAACATCTGCCATCAGATGTGAAACTCTTGCTCCAGGAGTGGACATGAAGCCAAAAGACATTTTTGCTGCATGGCCGGAGCCAAACTGGTACAACATTCCTGTCATGACTGAAAAGTCAATATTATTTCTAGCTGTCTAGAACGAGAACATTTGCCTGGAGACAAATATATTACAGGAATGCACAATGTTGGTCCTGGAGGAGCAAAACACTTCTGTGTTTTGCTTCTCAGAGGAATTTGGCACTCTAGACTGACTCGACTGCACTCAGATGGTATTCCCGGTCAGAATAAATCAGTAATGTGAGAATGAAGACCTGGGTTTTGGGACCAACATACAGGACAGCCATAAGCAATAAATTTAACATAGAGATGTCCATGGTGCTTTAAAGAGTCTCAGCCATTTAGCCCTAGGCTAACTGTTTTATTAAACCTCTCTGGGAATTTTGCTGTGAATAATTTTTAAGAGTTTTATTGTAAATAATCTAAATAAGCCAATAAGGAGAAGCTGTGTATATTGATTTTCAGCCTCTATGTTTTGGCAATACAAATCATTCAATCAATCATAATTTTGCTAGGGCAAATGAAATTAATAACATATGCATACCAACATGAATCAAACACCAAAAAATTGAGAAGAAATTGCCTACCTGATAAAAAAAACGAAGCTTCTTCAAAAGTCGCGGAGGGAATTTTTGAACAGTGATTCAGTACAAATGTAAGCTGATCCAAGCAGGGTCCAAACAAGGATTGTCTGCAAATGTGGTTTGTCCTACTAACCTGGTTGATGGGACACACCCTCCCATTTTACAGGCCTATCAAATGAGAGATTTGTGAACGAGATGCTTCCTGGCAATTGAAAGGACGATTGGGATAACTATAGCACGTTAATTTTATAGTCAAATGTATAAAAGTACAAAACTGATAAAAAGTACAAAAGTCACCCGAATGTTTTGTATGCATAGAACTGCAAACCGTTCTATACATGATCAAAGAAACCCAGTCATGAAGCTGAAGTAATAACATTATACATTTTCTAAGACATTACAATTTGGACAAATGCTGAGCAGTGAGCTAGATTTTGCATAATTTAGTTCAACTGGTAATTACACTACATTTTGCAGAATAGCTTGGTACTTTGGTAGTTGGAATATAATTACATGTTGGTGTATTCAGTAGTTAAGTAACTTTGGTACTGTTCTGATGGAACAACAACAACATTTCTTACAAAGTATGCAAATATTCCCTTTCTTTTCAGTATCACATTCACACATTAAACATTGATTTTATATTTTTACAGATTAAATAACCTACAACTCTAAAGGTGATACAGCAGGCTAATGACCAGTTAATATAAGTCATTTACAACTACATTAGATCATTGGCTGAATTGTTAAGTAATCACCAAGTAGTGATTATCACCTCCATTAACAAAAGGAATAATGGATCTAAATTGAAGGTTATTCAGCAATTTGGAATGTGGCCAATGGTGTAAGCAGAGTAAAATGCCAGCAACAATTGCAAATACACAGTGCCCCTTGATTTTTTTGCATATATTTACTCTATAGAGTCTCCTGAACATTTCCTACAATACATTCACTGCGGCGTATAGAATAGTTTTTTTCTGTATGAGTCAATATGTATTTCATATACATTGAGTTACATTGTGGCCTATGGTATGGGCGGAGTAAAATGCCAGCAACAACTGCAAATACACAGTGCCCCTTGATTTTTTGCATATAATTACTCTATCCAATCTCCTGAACATTTCCTACAATACATTCAATGCGACATATAGAACAGTTTTTTCTTTACAGGGCAATATGTATTTCATATCCATTGAGTTACATTGTGGCCAATGGTATGGGAGGAGTTGAATGCCAGCAACAATTGCAAATACACAGTGCCCCTTGATTTTTTTTGCATATATTTGCTCTATAGACTCTCCTGAACATTTCCTACTATACATTCACTGTGGCGTATAGAAGATTTTTTTCTGTACAGGGCAATATGTATTTCATATCCATTGAGTTACATTGTGGGCAATGGTATGGGAGGAGTTGAATGCCAGCAACAATTGCAAATACACAGTGCCCCCTGATTTTTTTGCATATATTTACTCTATAGAGTCTCCTGAACATTTCCTACAATACATTCACTGCGGCATATAGAATAGTTTTTTCTGTATGAGTCAATATGTATCTCATATCCGCCGAGTTACATAGTGGCCAATGGGATGGGCGGAGTAAAATACCAGCAACAATTGCAAATACACAGTGCCCCTTGATTTATTTAGCATATAATCAATCTATAGAGTCTCCTGAACATTTCCTACTATACATTCACTGCGGCGTATAGAATAGTTTTTTTCTGTACAGGGCAATATGTATTTCATATCCACTGAGTTACATTGTGGAAAAAGATGGTGTGGAAAATATTGTGTTGCTAGATGTAGCACAACATTCCCCATGATTAGACAGGTTTGTCTTACTCTGCACACTCCTGAACATTTCATATGTATTCCATATTCAGTCATTGGCATTGTCTGAATTTTGCCCTTGGAACGTGGTTTAATACCCACTTTTTATTGAAATTACTCTTAAATATGATCATATATGAATTGTTGTCAATGTTTTGAGAGGTACATTTTCTTAAACAATTAATTAACTTAATTTATGTCAGTTTTGAAGTAATACGTTGGTCTCTTATTTTGAAAATTTCCTAATTTTCGTGACCCGGAAGTGTTTCTTTAATGTTGCTCACAAGACGCTGAATAAAAGGAGCATCTAGTAAAGTGTGGGTCTCGAAGTGTTTGTATTTCTGACCTCTAAAGCTTGATATAGCTGATTTAAATAGTTGGGACGACTTGTGAAAGATGTTTCGAAGAAAACTGACAGCTTTGGATTATCATAACCCATCTGGATTTGACCATAAAGGTAAATAGGTGTAAAAGAAACAACCAAAACTTCCTAGCTAGCTACATGGCATGGGGTGTGTTCTCCCCCACCAAAAAAAAACAGTTTAGCGAAAGGTTTTCTATATACTATGTGTCCAGTAGTTTATATGTTGTTTTAGGAAACAAGGATGCAAACTTGGTTTGATTAAACTATTCACAAATAAAACGTTGTTTGATGGATTGAATACAATCCTGCTAATGAATGACGTCTTCCACAATGAAATGTGCTACATATAAGTTAATAAAAAATAGCTTGCTAGCAGTTATTCAATTTAAATAATTTAAACACAAACATACCTATATGCTCTGTTTATTTGACCTATTTTTGTCATGCTAAGTCATAGACTGCGTAAGAGCAGTGACTACTAGGCAGTGTACTACCGTAGTCAGTGTACGTGAACGTTTCTTGCTACATAGCCAAAGTAATGTTACGATATTACAGATACAGTAGCTTCGCAATGAAGAGTAAACTTATATTTCAATAGGTACGAATGAATGGATTGTTCAGTCAATAGGCATGGATTGTTACGACTATTAAGGAAAACTGTTTAGGCAACAATACAAAAGTGATACATATAAAAAGTCAAACAACTAACACTAACAGACTAATTTACACAGAAATATTAATTCTGATTGTGGGCGCTATTGCTTCTTATAATGACAAGCCAATCATTGATCACTGATCATGTTTTGCCTGGCACAGATGAAACCGAGTTCAGGAATTTTATTGTGTGGCTGGAAGACCAGAAAATCAGACACTACAAAATTGAAGACCGGGGCAACCTGAGGAATATTCCCAGCTCAGAATGGCCGAAGTACTTTCAGCAGGTGAGTAGCAAGACTAGCTAGAGTTACTGTAACTACCACAAGTAGCCTTGTGTATTCAGTCAATCGCACTAGCAACGCATTCTGGTAAACAGTGGTTACTGAGTGTGTTTCATGACCTATTTTTACTACCTCTCTTCAAATCGTAAGCCAGTATAAATGTTTACATTTGACTTAGTACATGCTCTGTCCTACTTCCTGTCTGCAGCAGTATGCTGCCCATTTTGCTTGGCTGATTATCTAAACCAGGGCTGCCCAACCCTGTTTCTGGAGGTCTGTTGTCCTGTAGGTTTCCTTTCCAAAGTTGTGACTAACCCAGTTTTGCCTTTTACTGATCCTACTATTTTAATCAGCTGTGCTTGATTAAGGTTAAAAAGAGAACCCAGGGTTGGGCAGCCTCAATCTAGACAAACAGGTGTGAAACTGACAGGTGTGCTTAAGGTGAGAAACACCATTTCATATCTTTTCATTTGGAAGGGGTGGGAGTATAAAAAATATTTATTCCTTTTATTAGTCATATGAGAAGCAAACAATGAGTGGCGAAAACAGGTAACGCATCAGGTCATGTAAGCAGTCTTATTTACTCTCACCACTGCTCACCATTACATTCTCTTCATTAAAGAACCTTGGCATTGTGGAAATTCCTGTTCCCTGTCCAGCAATGTTGGTGGAAGGTATGGGGATGCTTTGGTGCCCCAGAACCTGGACAGCTTGGCTTGCGTTTCCACTGGTCCTTTACTCCGACAACTGTGTTTTATATTAATGTCGAAAGCGCACTAAGGTTTTTGTGTTTTGATTAGGAGTTTTATACTAAGGCCTAACAACATCACAACATCTGTCATTTTGCTATCAGCGTCACGTGCTGACCGCCACCTCAGATCCTAAAGTCACAGTGGCCCTGGGCTTGGTACCAGCTGGGTTACTAAGCCAACGACACCAGTGTCATAAAGTGGAATTGGGAAAACCTCAATGTTTGTCACCAGTGGAGATGCAGTGTTGCTCTGATAGAAATTTCAGAAAATACTTAAAGGGAATTTCAGGTAATCTGTCCTTGAGCAGAAGCTTAAGTGCACCTGGGCCATGCAGCTATGCATTCAGTTCATCAAAATGTATTTGTCCATTCAAGTTCCCTGTATATAATTTTCAAGGTTTGGATGAAGATATGAAAACATTTAGGGTTTAAAATTAATCAACATTTAGAAACTGAAACACATTTTTTTGTTTTGAATGGCACTGTACTGTGCGATAGAGACTTACGGTGTACATTGTACAGGTGGCACACCTGGGTCACATATCGAAGGGCATACTAAACAGGAGTCAAACGTCCTGTCTTATGCAGTATCTTCAAGACGTGAACTGCCCATTCACCCCCCAAGAGAGACAAGAGTCAGTGGACTGGCTGCTGGGGCTTGCTGTTCGGTTTGAGTATGGCGATAATGGTACGGTACTATCTATGTTCCTCTTATGTCCAGGGAGGAAAGTAAACTTGTTACCTTTACCTGGACCAACTATTTCAGAATTATTCTTTTCATCTGTCTAATTGGTGAATATTGTACTGCAATGTTGATTGTCTACTGTGGTGGTAATATTGTTATCTGGCCACTAGGTGGAAGCATTGTATTAACAGTGGAAATTTAAAATTCTAGGTCTGTGCCACCTTATCCAAAAGGTTAAGTCGAGTTAGCATACAATGTTATTTTATTGTTCAGGCATATTAAGAGTTCAGGCAATGTTTAAGCATGTCTATGTAAAAGCAGTTTAGTGGTAGGTAGTAGGGGGGACGTGGACTAATTTATCACTCTTTGGATGTTGTGCGTCCCACTGGCTCCCCAGTGGAGAAGTACAAGAACTGCCAGCCAGCCACGACCACCAACAAGGCTGAGAAACCCACTGATCCTCTCATCCACCTGGACAGTGAGTCAAACCACTATTTCATCACTTCTTATAAATGCTGCCCCCCCAATACTGTCAGCTGCCCCCACCCAACTTATTTCACTCCTCACTTTGCACTTTCTATGTCTCATGTTCTGCAATCTTGTCTGAATATAAAGACCTAGTCACAACATAGTACTAAAGTAGGTTTTCCTGGGTCAGACTGATTAAACACAGCAGCCTTCCACCGCTATGTTAATGTAGCGGCTGACTAGACTTTCTTTGAAGATACTTTGGAGCAAATGTTTACTCATGGTTTCCCTGTTTTAGATGCCAAAGTGCGTTGAGATTTAAACCAACCAGCTTTGGTGACGTTGTTCACTGAATGTAACCGTCAGCCACCTCCATGTTTAGTTGTTTTTTTTTCTTGTTATTCCTGAAGGCAGTAACCCAGACTTTAAGGCAGGTGTTATGGGCCTCGCTAACCTGCTGAAGATCCAGCGCCACGATGACTACCTGGTCATGTTGAAGGTGAGAGGCATGCGTTGATAAAATGAGACCGACTACTGTACTTCAACCCAATGTCTTGTTTATTCACCAAATGATGGTTATTGTAACCATGCTTCCAAGCATAGCGTGGTTCAGATCGGTTTCTTATGGTCATTATGGAAAATATGACCCTGTGCCAATGAAGCAGATCTGGTGACAGTTGTTTTCCTGGTCTACCAGGCTATAAGGATCCTCATCCAGGAGAGACTGAACCCGGAGGCCATATCCAAGGCCAGACAGTCTAAAGAGGTGAGCTGATTTAGAAGACTTTAGGGAAGATCCTCCTGGACATATGGGCGTCATCGAACAAGTGACCCGAAAGAATACTTGCTTTACTTGAAAACTGTATTTTCTACCAGATATGTGCGTAGAGGGGCGTCTTGTGCCACCCAGATGGGTTTTGCACTGGTGGGACTGTATGCAAAGGAAATGCTTAATGACACTGTCTCAGGGAACTGTGATTTGCCCCTTACTGCTCATGTTCCTGTGTCTTATTTACCATGTCAGAATCAGTTTTTCTCCTTAAAACACAATGTATAGGATGAAATGATCTTGGCAAAACCTTGATCCTAGATCAGCTATACTTATGGCAGATGTTTGATGCATCCAGGATGGGTACGGCTTATACTCTTCAGCCTGGGAGTCTCTGTGGCCATGTTATTTTAAGAGGCCTGCTCTGTATCGGCTCTTCCTGTGTCCCCTGATTGCCTTAAGTGCTGTGATGTATCTCTTCCTGTGTTTGCCTGTCCTCTCCAAGGGTCTCCCAGTGGCTTTGGACAAGCACATCCTTGGCTTTGATACCGGAGGTGAGTGGTCACAGTAAAAGTTTGAATGCAGACTAACCTTCAATCTTTTTTTATGGCACCCAGGGAGAAATGGCAGTACAGGAGTTTTCACAACATTTCTCTATGGGTGTATTTTATATTTTATTACCAGGTGCATTTCAAATGTGTATTATCTATAATATTTCAAAAGAATGTTGGTCCCTAAAATCCATTTTTGTAGTGGTTTCGTAATTGCAATGTGCTGTTATTATTACAACCATCTAACATGGTCTCCACACATTCTGTCCTATTGATATGATTGACAACAGCGATGCTCTTTGACCGTATGCTGTGGTTGATGTAACCCCTGTGTTGGGTTGCTTGGGTGGGTGGGTGGGGCCCATGTCAATGTCTGTTTCAGGGTGGAAGCAACAACATAGTTTGCGTCACTGTAGAAACTATTGTGTAGTTTCCCAGCGAACCATTTTGTTTGAAGTCAAGTTAACGTAATACCAGTATATGTCAGAGAGGTTGAGTACTTTCTGAGGAGGTTTTGTGTTTTTGATGGCTCATTACCAAGGGGTATTTGTCTAGACTGTCATACGGCAAGCAAAGGCTCTAAAAAGCACAAGTCCTTTAGACTATAGTTATGTGGTTTTACATCTGTAGTGTCAGGTTGCCTATCAGTCCGTCCATAATCTCATGCTCTGATGTCCTTAACCGTCCTCATGTCTCTACAGACGCCATCTTGAACGAGGCAGCTCAGATCCTGCGCCTACTCCACATTGAGGAATTGCGGGACTTGCAGACCCGGATCAATGAGGCTATCGTTGCCGTCCAGGCGGTCATTGCAGATCCCAAGACAGACCACCGCTTGGGCAAGGTTGGCAGATAACCTGGCCGGCCAGATCCCTTGACCCCGACCCCAAAAACACACAGCTTGTGGGAAAGCAGAATCATTCAAAACAACAACCCCTTCCCAACAAAAAAAAGCCTTGGAGTTGGATTGTTCGGTTTTTGGAAAGATTGGAGAGAAATGAACTTATTTTGGAAGAATGTTGTTGTGGAGAAACAGTATAAAAACAAAGATGAAAGTGTGGTTTGTGTTCCTAAGTAATTTCATGCAGTCCTGAACTTAAATGACCATTCAGTTAGAGATTTGGTTTAGCCCAAACCCAGCAAAACAGTCTTAGATTGAGACAAAAGATAGGAAAAGTCTGTAAATCCTGAATCACATTTTATTGTTATAAATATCGCATCTTACAAAAGATAAAAAGGATTAAAAAAAATCAATGCAATTCCATGTGGTAAAATTGTTAGTGCACAGAATTCTCATACTGTTGTTCATTCAATACACATTGACAATTACAACAGAACTTGTGGCTCAAATATCTTACTTTTATAAAGCACTTTTCTTTTGACTTTCTTAAAAAAACATACAAAAATACAGTAGAAAGTATGAAATGAGGTATGAAACAAATTTACAAAACATTTTTTTGGAGGGGGTTGTCACGGTTGGCATTTGTAAATTTGCTCTGGTGGCAGTTGTTGGAATCTTTGCTTCATTGTGAATGTTTTCTCATTGCCGCCTCTTGTGGTCTCTCTCGAATGAGTTCTCACAGGGGAAAGCTTTTCAAAGCTTGCCCAAAATAGCACCTTTTAAACATATCATTGTTGTGTTCCTGTAACAGATAATAACAATAGGTTATTGAAAAATTTTGATGACCCTACCACACAGCCTAATTAATGTTGATTCTGTAGTGGGAGGCTGTTTGATGTTCAATTTCACCCCTTGGACAGACCCTGTAAAGATGTACATTATTACCTTATAGACAGTGGGTGGTTGCTACAGTGACGCCGTACAGGTGAGACCTTTGATCAGGTATGTATTCATCTGTGAACTGGCTGTTGTCCCGATTTAAAGCAATGACTCCATCCCTACAACAGAAAAAATTACTACTGTGAATTGGAAATTTAAAATAAAACACTGCTTCAAAAATACATTTACTGGCTTTCTAGAACTAATTCATTGGTCCAATTAATTGCGGAAACATCAATCAAGAACATTTGACAAAAGCAACTATTTGAAGTCTGGTTTGTCCATCTCTTACCGCCTCCAGTCAGTGAAGTAGAAGTGGTTGGAGTAGAACACCATGCTGAAGGGGTAGTTCAGGTTGCTGTGGATCACCCTTCTACCTGTCCCATCTGACGCAATGCACTCCAGACGCTTGGTCCCTGAAGGAGTGTGAGACAGAAGGTAAGGGAGATTGTATAGGTTTCCTAAGACGCTTCCATAGTATATGCATAGGAAACTAACTTTAAGCTTCTCCAAAACAGCTTTCCCTACTTTTTTTTTGTTTTTACATACAACAGCTTACTAGTATTTTATTTATGAAAGGTTCATAATGAAATATTACTTCAAGGAGCTACAAGTCAAATTTTTTGCACTGAAAATTGTTCATAATATGCACTCAGTGGCAACTTCATTGACAACAGAAGCCGACCCCTTCCCTCTTCCTTAAGCAAAATACACAGGCATGTATTGTACAACTGTTACATTAGGGGACATGCCTACAGACCCTTTAGGTTCTTTACACTCACAGCCTAGAGCCAGTGGATTCTTACCTGCATCTGCCCAGCACACGTGTCTCATGGCTGTGTCAAAGGTCAAGGCATTGGGCAGGCCAATCCCATCCTTCACCAGCACCTTCCTGTTGTGTCCATCCACCGAGGAGCTCTCAATCTTCGGGGCCTCTCGGTTCCAGTCGGTCCAGTACAAGGTTCTAGAGAGAACCCACATATCGATAGCACTTAGACTTGTTGCCTAGGGTGGTCCAGCATTCTAAACTGCTGCAAATATCCCGAAGTAGCATGTTTAATTCAAACCTACTGCTAATTCAGCACACACCATCTTTCCCACAGTTTCCCCCTCTCCATGCATGACATGTCCAGACATTTCACCAAAAGAAAGCACTTCCATAAGGCACCTGATCAAAACCTCTTGCTGACCCAATTTTTTTGATCAAGTCCAAGAGAACATCCTCTAGATCAGTTTTTCTCAACTCTGCTCCTGGCTTGAAGATTTGAATGCTGTTCATGTGTTGAAATCACTTCTCATCAACATTGTATTTTTGTGTAACCCCAATTGGGTGCCAAGAAATCCTGCATAATTTCACTAACTCTCGCAATTCAAACAAACTTTCACCATTGGATAAAATACCCTCTGGCCATCTTGTGATACTTCTTGCAACATTATCAGATACTAAAACAGGAAAAATTATAAACTTGCTATTATGTTATTACAGTTGGCTTGTGTGTTTGGTAGGACATATGGTTTGTATAAATCCAACTAATCAGATGCCGTAATATTGAACCAGGGGGTTCTGGATCATATGAGATGTTATTAGATTTTCCTGTTACATATTATCCACAAAATCACTGGGCATAGCAATAACCCAAATAATAAAAGACACATGATCGCTTGAGTTACTCCAGAGTTAACATAAGTCAATCTATTTGGGATGAACGGCTAGGTCTTTGGATGTGACTTAGGTGTAATTGTTGTTTTCCTTGACTGCTCTCAATAATTAACCATGTGCTTCATGATTTCTGAGGCCAGACACACACACACACACAATCCCTCTGCCAATTCTAAACCCAGATGAAAATGTAAAAAGTATGACAAACATCTTTAAATACACACATTCAAACACAATTGGAAGAACAAAACACACACATGCAACCATCCACTTGTAGTGGGGCTGATTGCCAATTCGGTTCAGATTATTTTGCTGCTCTCCTGTAGGCAGAGCGCAGCTGAACAACAGCTCCTTCAGATGTAGAGTTCTTTATGGACAGACAGGGTCAGCATGTGTGGTTTTTGGCCCACGTGGTGCCTGACATTTTCTCTGCCTGGTCCACCCCAAAGTGAGAAAAACAGACACTGAAAAGAAAGATCTGATGTCACTCAGATCCTCAAAGGTTATGTGCCTGCACCGTTCAGAACATGCTGACCGGCGGTGAGAATGGATGTTTTCGTCACTGGGGCCAAACTCCCTGTCAGAGGAAGACCCAAAAATATGTCAATGACCCAGGCAGGCACAGCAAGTGTTAGCAGTGGTCTGAAAACAACTGGACCCTGGACAGCTTCTAGTTTAAAGCCAAAAGATTGTTAAACATTGCCATTTGAATACCCACAGGCTTGATGGTCTCTATTGCCTCTGTTTTTGTACTAACTGTTCAGTAGTGACTTAATGAACACACACAGGACCCCAACCCACACACTCTCAATTACACATAACACACACAGGGACACAACCCACACACTCTCAATTACACATAACACACACAGGGACACAACCCACACACTCTCAATTACACATAACACACACAGGACACAACCCACACACTCTCAATTACACATAACACACACAGGGACACAACCCACACACTCTCAATTACACATAACACACACAGGGACACAACTCACACATTCTCAATTACACAACACACTCAGGGACACAACCCACACATTCTCAATTACACATAACACACACAGGGACACAACCCACACACTCTCAATTACACATAACACACACACTCTCAGTTACACATAACACACACAGGGACACAACACACACACTCTCAGTTACACATAACACACACAGGGACACAACCCACACATTCTCAGTTACACATAACACACACAGGGACACAACCCACATACTCTCAATTACAAATAACACACACAGGACACAACCCACACACTCTCAATTACACATAACACACGCATACTTCTACACATCACATGCTGCTGCTACAGTTTCTCATCAACTTTTCACAGCCTGTACGGCAACCTCAAAAACCGCCTACCTCTGCACATACACTCAGCACTGGTTCTCGCTGTATACACACATAGATTATTTTTTTATTCTGCTTTTTTTTTTTTATACATTTTGACTAGAATCTTTTTCACGTTCTAACTGTATTTTGGTAAAAGGATCCTCAAGTAAACATTTTACTGCTTTTCTCCACCTGCTCTTCATGAAGCCTGTGGCCAATACATTTTGATTGGTTTTTGTTGCATGAGGCAGCAGGACAGAAACCTCCACCTGTCTATTTGGCAGCACATCTATGTATACTCTGGACATGCCAACAAAGCATTTCAATCAATCAGGATCCAGAAAGAAAGAGATGGAAGTGACAGGGAAAGTATATATATATATATACACACACACACACACACACACACACACACACACACACACACACAGTGGATATAAAAAGTCTACACACCCCTGTTAAAATGCCAGGTTCTTGTGATGTAAAAGAATGAGACAAAGATAAATCATGTCAGAACTTTTTCCACCTTTAATGTGCCTATTACGTGAACAATTCAATTGAAAAACAAACTGAAATCTTTGAGGGGGGAAAAATAAAAAACTCACAATAACCTGGTTGCATAAATGTGCACACCCTCTTCAGATCACCCCACAGATGTTCAATTGGATTCAGGTCTGGGCTCTGGCTGGGCCATTCCAAAACGTTAATCTTCTTCTGGTGAAGCCATGCTTTTGTGGATTTGGATGTGTGCTTTGGGTCGTTGTCGTGCAGAAAGGTGAACTTCCTCTTCATCTTCAGCTTTCTAACGGGCGCCTGAAGGTTTTGTGCCAAAATTGCCTGGTATTTGGAACTGTTCATAATTCCCTCCACCCTGACTAAGGCCCTGGTTCCAGCTGAACAAAAACAGCCCCAAAGCATGATGCTGCCACCACCATGCTTCACTGTGGGTATGATGTTCTTTGGGTGATGTGCAGTGTTGTTTTTGCGCCAAACATACCTTTTGGAATTATGGCCAAAAAGTTCAACCTTGGTTTCATCAGACCATAACACATTTTCCCACGTGCTTTTGGGGGACTTGATGTTTGTTTTTGCAAACTTCAGCCGGG
>JACXGI010015058.1:0-10874 GCA_016801175.1 Esox masquinongy
GGGGGGGGGGGGGGGGGGGGGGCAAGGTTGAATGTATTTGCTTCAGATGACTATCTGGATGACTACACCGCTAGCTTCCATAAACAAAGCCTTCTTTACTCCAGGCATCCTATAACACGCTTATAAGAATAACCCAGGAGCGTGGAAAAAGTCATACTTCTCTAGTTTCATCCCCGTTCTTCCGAAGGGCTAATCTGCATCTTTCATTGAATCAAGAATGGAAATTCAGAATAAATGCTTCTTTTTCAATTTCATGCTGAAGTAGCTCAAGTTAGTGGATGTAATTTCTCCTAACAAGAAAATGTATCACTGTGTCGTTCACTTAGTCTACCCATGTGAGAAGTGGGGGGGCTTTTTGCATTTTCTTTTTTTGGGGGGGGCTTTGATAAATGTGCCAAAAGCATGATCACTCTCTCCACAGCCCTCCAGACACTTACAATTACACTGGTTAGAAAAAAAAAACATTAAAAAAGTTTGACTTAAATCTATATGAAAAAGCAATGACAATTTACAGTGAAGAAAAGAGGAACAGCACCGCATAAACAGAACATAAAAGAAAAGTATGACTGAGTGCATCATGGCAAAAACCAACAGCACTCTGTACAGCTTCTACCCCCAAGTCTAAGCCAAAAGTCAAATAACTGCCTCAAAGACTACACGGACAATAGGCATGGACAACTTTTCCAAAAGCCCTGGACTCTAACCAGACAGACACACTGACGCTATTTCACTTCACAACCCATGTATACATAATGGCAGAGCACACCCAACTACACACACACATCACATACAGTGCTGCTACTGTCGGTTATCCATCCTGTCTATTATCTATGTTGCCATGCCACTTCACTCCTACTTACATGTACATAAACCTCTACTATATTGTACGCACATCAACTCGGCACTGATATTCCTATTTTCATACACTATTGTCCTTCATTGGGTGCATTCTTTCTTTGTAATACTATTTTCTGATTTTCTGTATTCGATTGTATTGCCTTTCTTTTTCTCTTACTCTTTAACACTGCATTGTTGGAAAAGGAAGCATTTCACTGTCAGTCTACATCTGTTGTTTACGAAGCATTAGACAAGTAATGTTTTCACATCAAGCTGTCAGACACTAACATGGTCACATAATCATAGTATTGCTTTGTGATTTAGCCTATGTTATTAAACTCACAGCAAACTCTTACGCATTTAAAGGTTTGTACAGTAAGTGATTAATGTTCTGTAATGTTGTAGTCTTAAATATTAGAACTGTAAAAGCATTTGGAATTTGGAGTTTTCTACACCTTTCTGAACAGAAAAGTCTTTAAAAAACAGACATGGTTGATTAATGACAGAAACCTGTTTGTTTGGGATGGTATTTTGAAATTTGTGCAAATCACGATTATTATTTTCATAGGGAATTGGATGATAAAGTCCAAACAGGTGAAAACGAATGCATGGAGTAGCAATATCAGTGAAACAATCCCACGCATGGCCAGGTCACTCTGCTAATGTATATTTATCATGTAAACTTCTGATAAATGCATATGCAGAAACAATCAAATCTTCCCATTTTCATTGGAGCTTCACGCCCAAAGACTCAAGCGTGAAACCCAATATCAGCTTAGTGTCTACTCGTGCGTACCGCAAAGCATGTTCTGCATATGCTCACAGCCGCTCATTCTTTATCGGGCTGAAACGAGGAAGCGGCTTTTCACTGCTATCACTGATCAATTCAACCCTGGTTAAGATGTCTCAGCAGGGGGTAAGTAACCGGAGGTCGGGGCCTTGATGAGGACTGGCGGCGAGGCTGGTTAACATCGCCGAGCATCGGCAGAACCTCAGCCCAATCTGTAAGGCTGGTGTCTCCCAGTTCTTAACACCCAGCTGGGGGAGGGTGTGAGAGGATCTGGGTGAGACTCCTAGAAATGGTGATGAAGCGATCGAGTCGTCCGGGCTGAGGTGACAAGAGAGGAGCTGCGACGTAAACGGCTGCTGCTGAAGCCTTGGGTCCAATAAGGAGGTGAAAAATAAGAACGGGGAGTTTGAAAATAAACCCAAAAGTCGGCTAGCGAGAAAAGCGGACTTTTAAAGCGCCGGCTAAGTGACGTGCAAGACTGTTTCAAAAGCCTCTCATGTTTTTGGCGAGGTGAGGCCCGGGCTTAATTGCGGCGCCTGTTAGAAAGCCCCTGAAGAGGAGAAAGAGCAGCCGGCTGAGAGAGGGGAAAGAGGCCCCTGCTACATATGCATTGGGTGGGATGATGAGCATCTCTTCCCCTGGCGAGCTCACAGACACAGCTTGGAACGGGGAAGGGGGGGTGACATAAACCATTCACATATTCAGAATGAGGATTCCGTTTGGAGTCGGAACACCTGATAGGAGTCGCGCGTAAGAAGCCGAGAATCCCAGCTGACATCTGGCCTTCGGTCGGCGGACAGTGGATACTGTTCGGGTCGCCGAAAGGGGCTCAGGACCGCAGACACCGGAGCTGCCTACCACGGTTCATCCCATTAACCAGATTTGGATCATTTTAATATTTGTTACGGCCGAGGGGGGGGGGGACACCAAAACAACCGCAAGGCGGGCGTTTCGGAGGCTGATTTGTGACTATTCATGGCTGAGGCGCGGAGAAACTGTAATGCTAGACATGCTTGTTAAATTCACAAGGCTCCAAAGCTGCCTTCTAGTAAATCCTGCCTCTTGGTTGTCAGCTTAAGATGTGGGCCATATGCATATGTTGGATTTTTTAAGCTCTGTTAAATGGATAGCCATGTCGCAGGCTATCAAATGTCTAAGCCACTTGCTTTTGGGAATTGCTTGGGTAAGGCGAGCGGCAGTGCATTTCTCTCCGCCGCTACTTCTTTAAGGCTGTTCCCCCCTTCCTGTCCTCGTACGGTGTGTCAAGGGCCGTGCGTTATGTATGTACGCCTTCAGAGACGGACTGTTCCACCTCACCACTATGGACGACGCGCCGGGCCTACTGTCGGGCGAGGACACGGGAGTGGCTGTGAACAATGGTGGAATGCCTGCTTCAATGCAATAATCGGAGAGGGTTGAGGTGGGGAGGGATATGAGATGCATTCTCAGTGAGAAGAAAATAAGCCATCTGCAAATAAGTGATTGTTGGGAATTGAGCTGTAGCGATCGCCCGGGGGGCTTTACAGATCCAGGACTATGGATCCGGCAGTGTTTATTTCCCGGTCGTACGGAGCGGGACGGAGCCGAGCAGAGCGGGGCGGTTTAGGAGACATAAAAGGAAATGAGTAGTGAAGTGGCCATTGATCCTGACCTGCAATGGCTGGCGGGGTCTTATTTATACAGGGAGGTTAACCCGGGCACTAATCACTGCCTCCAACCCTCAGCAGCCTGCACAGCACTCCGGCACTTCGGTGTAGCCTAGCGGTTAAAGCGCTGGACCAGTAAGCGCTAGCTCAGATTCCCAAACAACAAGGCTGACTTGCAAGGCTCATAAGCCTTGTTGTTCCCGGCTCCTCATTGACAGTGGCTAATCCCTGGCCGTGACCCCGGTCTCTGACTATCTCCAGGGCGGCTGAGATATCCAACGTGTCTCCCATTCGGTTTGTGTGTAAATAAACAAAACATCCCAATTGATTATTATGACTATATCTCAGATAACCTGTCATTGCGCCAATACGTTTGCCTCAAAGTTTAAAGTGAGACCAGAGAATGACCTACTGGTCCTGAACTGATGACGAGACATGCGTGTAAATATAATGATACAGGATGACATCCGTTGTGTGTGTGTGTGTGTGTGTGGGGATGGGGGGTAGTGATACAACCGATGGGTTCCTCATCTCCCACCGCGCCTCGCTGACCTGATCTGTTCAAACTGAGATGCCCCTCCACCCCACATTCTGCTTGTACACAACTCTCTGACCCCCCAGCCCCCCCAAAGCAGCTGGCTGCTCCAGCATAAAAATGCTCATAACTGTTTCGTTTCCGGCAGATTTCACTCTCTCTCCTTTCTCCCTCCTTTCCGTCTTCCTCACTCCTGTTCTCATCACTCTCTCTCCTTTCTCCCTCCTTTCCGTCTTCCTCACTCCTGTTCTCATCACTCTCTCTCCTTTCTCCCTCCTTTCCGTCTTCCTCACTCCTGTTCTCATCACTCTCTCTCCTTTCTCCCTCCTTTCCGTCTTCCTCACTCCTGTTCTCATCACTCTCTCTCTTTCAAACCCTTGCAGCTTGACATTTCCCCGAGTCTCAGGGGAACGGCACGTGAAATGGAGTTACTGCTGGAGCCACACTGTAAATTCCATGAAGCCACATGTAATGTGTCTTAAACACAGATGGACACTCTGGGTTTAAAGCAAAGGGAAGAAAAGGAAAGAAACACGGGGGGGGGTGGCGATACTGGAAAGATAATAGAATAATGCTCCTGTTTTGTCTGGGGACGGATGCAAACAGCAGTGCCGCCAACATCCTGTCTGTCATTCACGGCCCTTATCGTGAGTGTCATCGGCACGGGGGGGGTGGGGCGAGCGTATATGTCAGGCTGTACGTACATATGTATGTACTGTACATCGGGGAGCGTCTGGGAGGCGGTGGTGAAATGTTAAGGGATGAAATGAACAGCTAAACCCGTTGTTCAGCGAGGGAGGCCTGAGGCTGGGAGGCACGGGAAAACCTTTGACAGGGAACTGTAAAAAAAAAAAAATATATAGAAGACACACACCACTGTAAAATAATAAAAAAAGATATACACCAGACATAAACTGTGGGTTCCTGTCACATCCTGCTCTTCAAACCGACACTCTTATCTCCGTTTGGAAAGATGACTGCGTACAATGGCCGTCTCTTTGAAAGCGTTCACATTTCAAGAAGAAAACCCTTTATCATAACCTGACTGAATGCATAGATGTGTAAGAAAGGCTGCTGGTGGGGAGGGTTATTTACACACTCGACGAGGGCCAATCTTGGCCTGTAAAGATAAACCTAATGAGGTTCTTTGTATAAGAGTGCAAATGAGAGTCACCTCCCTTACTGGGCTCGCAGGGGGAGAGAAACAGTGTGATTAGGCCTTTAAATTATGCTCAAGGGCAAAGCCCAGATTTGCCTCTAAGGGGGGTTGGGGGGGTCATATTTTCTTTGCCCTGATGAGCTAGTCTTGATGCGGTGCTGAAGCAGATAGATCCAGCATCCAGACTTGCATCACAGTGACTTTTTCATGTAGCACCGCCGTGGTTTTCCCTACAGGCAGACCCCGAATATGGATTGTGAGGAAAACAGAAGCCTCTGCAAGCTGTTGTGTACGAGTTTCTCCAGGCTGCATCCTCCTAACTGACAGTAATTAAAACTCCCAGTGGCCCCGTGCACACCTGACACACACACACACACTCACACAGAAACACTTACAGACACAGAAACACTTCCACACGCACACACTTCCACACACACACACACACACACACACACACACACACACACACACACAAAGGCCTGTTTGTTAGGCGCTGATGGGGGAGCTCTGTCATTAGTACTCAGGCTGTAGATAGAGAGTGTTTACTTGTGGAACAAGCCAAGGCCACTAAGTGTCTGTTTAAACTCTGTCCTCGGTAAGGAAGCATGTTGACATTCACGTGAAGTGCATGAAACACGTGCGCACAAGCACAACGGCACGGAAACCGTGGATGTTGTTTCTGTGTCACAACTGAGGCGCATTTCACAAGCGGCCCGAATGAAACGTTTCGCAAGACGAGAGATACGCACAACTGGCCACAGCTCCAACGACCGTGATTTTTTTCAAGGAAGGGCACTGAATCCATGGTGAAAAAACCCATGTACGGACATCCCTTGGCACTGGGACCACCGTGGGACCAGGGCTTAAGGTGACTGGTAGCAGGCCTCCAGAAATAAAAATGTGACCTTTAAACAGAATAAATATTCCATCTCTTACTCCAAAAGCCATCCATTTTCCTAATATGTTTCATATAGATTACAGGACACTGCAATCAACTAACAGCTCTATTAAAGGACATTGTATGACATGGATGCCAGGGATCAATTCAAAGGAGCACGCTCATTTTCATCACAGATTAATACATGTATATGACTGCAACCTCACGGATCAATTCATTACAAACAATTTTTGAAAAACATGGCGGCAATGTTTCTGAGTGCTTTTATCATATTGTGGGTTTTGCATAGTAATTACGGTTTACGTAACATTTATCAATGTATGGCTGTCTGGGACTAACTGGAAAATTGCAATCAGATATCCAGGGCATCTCATCTAAAATCTAAAATGAAATTAGTCCTATTTAGGGGAGATCATGGGAATATACTGATGACAGTTTGACATCATGTGTGCTTGAAATTCATTTGTGACATGGCCATATTTATCATTCAGAAATCCCTGGTACATGGCAATGACTTCGACCTTAGCGACCCACCTGATTAATGGAATGTTTTTAATCCATTAATTTCAATGCAAATCCAAGCATGTAAATAATCTTAAAGCGATCTTATTTTTGATTGGGCGATGAAATGCAAAACCCTCCCTGCTTTACTCGTGTGTGCGTGGGTGGGTGTGCGGGTTGGGGGGGGGGTCGGGGCAAAAGGTGCAAAAGCCCTCGTGTACGTGCTGATTTGCGTCCGTCAAGGAAATCAACACAAAAAAAGGAAAATAACAAAAACTGTGAAAATCCTAAAATGCAGTCTTTCCAATTCTAACTGTAGGTGGTGCGTTGGCGCTCACTGTGAAACAGCTCAACCCGGAATTACAGCAGAGAATTCATCAGTGCTTATTAATGATTCTCTCTAGCACCATGATGAGAGAGAGCAGAGATTCTATCAGCTCCTTTTACACCCAATGGAACACTCAATGTCATTCCGAATGTGTCCGAAAATTAAGCCTGTGCTCTGTTCAACGCTATGGAATATAATTATATAAGCTCTTTAGGTATTTACAGTAAATGCATATGCAATCTATACGGAATAGCCACATAACCTGAGTCCTGTACAAATGCACACACACAAACACACACACACACACACACACACACACACACACACACACACCCAGGATACCATCCACTAGCCACCTAATACACAACTCATCCTAATGCAGGTATGTATTTTGTCCATTCAGATGCTGAGACTAGACGTGGCTGTGTAGAGGAAGTGAGCCCTCAACCTAACACAGGAAGTGTGTGAAGTTAACAGCACAGGGCCTCTGTTTTAAAAGCCTCTGGAGACCTGTTAGCGGGACCGCTCATTTCACCGTGTCCGCCTCTCCACAGAAATAGAGTCACTCTGTATGGCAGAAGACTGCCACGTCCCTCTGTAGTTCCCCATCACAATGTGCTATTCTCAGTGACTTAACTGGACACCGTGTGCCTCCAATGCTCTGTTTAATAGCTACAGTGTCACGTTCTGTGTCACGTGAAATGACTTTGTGAGTAAAATCACATCTTTTAATAGGCATGTGTTTGGTAGGTGCTTTGGCTAAAAGTCATTGAACTGAGACAGCAATCTTAGTAAATAAATAAAAACGTCAATAATACAAATGGCAAATAATCACATGTGAAAATATTTTAATTTTAGAAGAAATAAAAAGAAATTATGGCAGTTTAAGAAAAAAATGAATAACTATTGTTTCTAGTGTATGTTTTATTGTTTCTAAGTGGCCTTGGCACTTCTAGCCCGGACGCCAAAGCAGCAGAACCAGGCCACATCAGAAGGCTGTGAGGCCACGGTGAGCCGGGCACTGCATATCCCGTGTTCTACAGCAGGCCAGGTTAAAACATAAAAGAGTAATGAGAGAGGGAGAGAACTGACCCCAATCAGCCTTCTGCAGGGAGAGAGACAGGAAGCCAGATGATGAATTGGGGGGGGGGGCGGGGGAGGCGATGGCGTCGCGATGCTGTTCTAATCACCAGCTGGAGTGTGTGTGTGTGTGTTTAGGGGTGTGTGTGTGTGTGTGTGTGTGTGTTTAGGGGTGTGTGTGTGGGGTGGCGGGGGGGCTGGGCTACCGGGTTAGGGTGGGGTGTAGGAGGTCTGGGGGAGGGCCTGCAGGACACGCTTCATTCTGCCACACTGGCTGCCCCCCCCCCCAAACCACATCTGACACACACACACACACGCCGGCAAGTCCTAACCACAGGGTTTCAGCTGCCTCCACCAGCAAGTTAGTACAAACACACACCGATGTGGATGCACACAGACACCGACCTCACCAAGACACACACACACGTAACAAAACACCCTCATAGTGTTAAACACAAAGTTACAATTAAGCAACACACACGCGCGCGCACAGACACACACTCGCGGGGGTCACAAACACAGAGGCGACGCGCATTGTTCCAAACCCGCGGCGTCGCTCCCCCCGTAGGCAAAGCCCGACCTCAACCGCTGCTCTTTTGGCAAACTGTCAAAGCCATCATTCACCGTGAATAGACACAAGCACTCGACTCGGCTCCTCTACAGTGGCTGACTTTCACAGCTTCCTGACAACAGCCCCGGTCACACCAACTATCACTCGGCAGTCCCTAGAAACAACCCGCCCCCCCAAAAAAAAATGTCATTGAAAAACGCAGTTAAGCGCGAAAAGAAAGCCCTGAACTCTGCCGACAGGCCGGACTGCGGAGAGAGGAACAGAGAGCAGGGTTCTTCGAGAAGCGTGTCCCGGTCAAAGGTTTACCTCCTAGGGCTAAGGAAGAGAGTCGTCTGTAGGACCGAGTTAGGAGGCCCTCTGGTGGCTGCAGCTGAGCCCAGCTCTCACACCCACGCACACAGGACACACACACACACCGGCGGAGCTCCGTACGTCGCTCTCTCTCAAAGACCCGCGAGCGCACACGCGCATGCACAGACGCGCGCGCAAGGACAGACACACACACACACACTGACGCGCGCACGCACACACTTTCCTGGCTTCAGATGCTGACTTCTCATGGAACAGCACACACACACACACACACACACACACACACATACACACACACAAATATAAACAAAAACAGCCGAAAAAACATACCTTAAACACCGGCAACAACTACAAAACAAAACATATACACAACTTTCCCTCCACAGCAAAATGGCAAAATCGAACAAATTAATGGCCAACTGCACAGTACACAACTATCAATAAAAACCCACCATTAACACTCCAATAAGAAAAAAAAAGATCAATAAACAAAAAACAACACAGCCCTTTTACTCAATAAAACCCAGTATTAAAGTATTAAAGGAGGGTTCGTGTCTTGGTGCCAGCCCTGAGCTATCTGTACAGCATTGTGATGCGCGGGAGAACACAACTTACCTGCTGTTGTTGCAGACGTAGCAGCTCGACTGTGCTTACTTCGCTGCTCGTGTCACCGCTTGATCTTCCATCTCTACTGCCAGCATCTAATTGGCTGCTTAGGCTGCTCATTCCATTCTGACTCATTGAACTGTTGTTTATTGTCTCTGTGGCCGACTCCTGCATCATGACTTAAAACCTAGAAGTGATTAAGAGGCACCGGTTAAGGCTCTTGTTACAACCCATTTTTTTCCCTTTTCTTTTCTCCCCCCCCACTCTTTCTCTCTCTTCTTTTTTTCGTCTTCCGTTATTATCAACGCCAGTCCCTCTCTGCAAATTAAAGCATTTAAGAGGGGGAGGGGTGATGCAGGAGGAATTATGCAGTCATTGTGTAAATGAAGCAATACAAAGAGATGCCCGTCCTCCCTGACTTTGTAATGGAGGGGTAGAGTCTAAATGTGGTGTTTTAATCACTAGAATTTAGCCACAAATAGGGCATCTGCCGTGCCACGCGCACTTCGGGAATAGTATATGGGACACTTTATTCAGGGATGTGTTATTTATTTCGATTATTATTGTCGATTTCTTTACCGAAGTGGTGCATGGAATACACCAGTCAGGCACACCTGCCCGCTCATGTAGACCCACGCAGATGCTCCTGCAGAAATAGAGGCGCACACAAGAGTATCCTCGCACTTCTGCGACCCTGCTCAGGAACACACCCTCTCGAAGGACCCTACGTCTCGATTCTGTCAGGATTTTAGTGCAAGTCTCGTCTGAATGAAGTTACTTAATGACGCACAGCTAATCATGCAAAATTAAAATTTGGTAGAGGAGGAGGCGGGAGGGAGTAAAGGGGTCTAAATCACATGGTATCACCCGGTGATGAACGATATAATAGGGCTTCTTCTCCCTTAGCTGCGGCTAAATAAAATGTGCCTCGGAGGCTTCTAAAGAGAAAAGGCTCATATGTCACATATTGGCTGGACCCTTTTTTTTCCTCTTTCTTTTTTAATCAAACCTGAAATATTCATTTATTTTGGTGACATTTAAAACATTTACTGCTGTTCTCCATGGGACACAATTAAACTGGTCCACGAGCCGCAATCAAGTCATGCAGTGGAGAGACTGAAGACGTCAATTTTAACACGGGCAAATAAATGTAAGATATTGAATTAATTTTGCCGGCATCTATCAGATATGGAGAGCTGAGACGAAGACGTGGAAAAAGAAGAAGAAAAAAAATCTATCAGGAATATCACTAATGATTGTGCTAAAAACAGCATAAATTATGCATATTACCTCCAGTAATAAATGTTTTATCATTTTTCCCCTGCATAAATGGTCTGTACCTTGGTTGGTGCTACGAGGAGTCCTGCCAGAATCAGTGCAGAGCCTCCCAATAAATAAAAGAACAAGAATTACAGTCACCCAAGACAACATACTCCAAGGTGTGCTCTGCATCTCTAATGCCAGTCTGACAAGGCCTCTATTAGACTGCCTCTCCCTAATTAGGATCATAATTAAGGTAATCCCTTACAATTTAAATTCAGAAATATCATTTTTGGGGATTAATATTTTAGTTTCACTTCAATAAAATATTGTGTCTATACCATTAATCTA
>JACXGI010015059.1:0-10252 GCA_016801175.1 Esox masquinongy
TCTAATTTTCTGAGATACTGAATTTGGGATTTTCATTAGTTGTCAGTTTTAATCATCACAATTAAATGAAATAAACATTTGAAATATATCAGTCTGTGTGTAATGAATGAATATAATATCCAAGTTTCACTTTTTGAATGGAATTACTGAAATAAATCAACTTTTTGATGATATTCTAATTTTATGACCAGCACCTGTACTCTAAAAGTTCAACAATAGAGAAATGTTCTTTTAAGTACCTATTTCTTTTGTATGCTGTGCCAAGTGGACCTTCTTCACTAAAGGCTGACCTAATAGGATTTAACTGGCAAATGCTATTTACCAAATCTGTGATCACCAACCCTTCAACAGTGCAGTTATGAGTTTGTAATGTGTTATGGACAATGGTTTTGATTATGGGCGCGGATGCTGAACAAGTAATAAATTGGAGCTCCTCTACAATCTCATCTATACATCTAACAGGCACACTGAAGATGCAGTCTAATTTAAGTAATAAGGAACCAAGCTCATCAACAATGACTTTAACTAAATCTTCACCCTCTTTGACAAGTGTTTCATCAAAAGTAACTTCACTTTCATCTACCAACCAACTGCTATCTTCTGTTGCCTGACTTGAATACATCTGAAATACAGTATGATCAAAATCTTCAAGGCAGTGAGGATTGTGCTTCCTACTTTTATGTGAAACAAAACTTTAATATATATTAGTACTGTAGTCACAATCTTTAAAAACACAATGAACAGTTTCGTGCTTTTTCAGGTGAGCGCCAAGGTGTTCAAAATATTGCCTCTCTGTGTGAAAAGTATATGAATTACATAAAAGACATGAAAATGAAACAATTTGCCCTAACTGTTCAATTTGTGTATGGTCTCTAGACACATCTGTGCGAAGTGCACCCCAACCTTTAAATGAACAAGGACAATATGAGTACAAGCAGGGTAGAGACCGCCCTTGGTGTGTAGATGTTTCAATCTATAATGCTTTAAGAGCTCTAAACGTTTTGATGTCCTGAAGTTGCAATTTTTGCATGACCATCTCATAACATAGAGGAGGCCTACTGTTTCCTGCTGATGACACCAGCGTTGAAACCTGTCAATTTGTCTTCCTCCCTAGACCTCAACTGTCCACTGTATTTGTTTTGTCCTACGAGTAAGGTCACCCTGTAAATGAACAGACACAATGTGATATTAAAACAATTAGCTAAAACAACAAAATGGCATGTTTGTTAAAACTAAAACATTAAACATTAATTTTATCATGTACAAAACTTATTATACTTAATTGAATGCTTAATTTAAGTAAATTGTTTCCATAATGCCATAAAAGGCACATTTACCATACTGGTTGGATCTACCTAGCCTAGCGTAGTTAGCTAACGGTAGTTATCTAGCAACGGGATAGCAGACACTAGCACTGCCGTCTGATTCTATAGACATAAGTAACGAATATTGCATCAAGCAAACAAGAATCAAACTATCAAAATGAACACAGACACATATCTATCACAAATCAAAAACAGAAATGCAATAATAATTTAACTGAGATAACGCAGCCATGCAGCACCTCCGTGAAAAATCTAACCATATCTGATCCAATTCACCTCAATTCGCGGGGATCTTGTCTTGTCCAAAAGCACATGCGCAGATTCAAACACAATGCTTTCAGATTAACATTTACTCAGTATTTTTGAGTTTATGGGCAGTGACTATAAAACATTTAAATAGAATGAGTGAATCTGTATTAAAACTTACTCTTCCCACACAGTTAATTCTTTACATGAATAAAATGTGTATATATTGATGTTTTTACTTAGAAATTCTAGTTCCCATGGAATATTAATATTACAATGTAGAATTTATGAAAGTTAACTAGTATATCTTACTCTGCCATAAAGTTACTTTTTTCAGTGTACTTGTATTGTTTCTCTTTTGCTTAATAACAATGACCTTGTATAATGAACAACTACATTAGTGACAAAAAGTTACTTATGTCTCTAACATTGTAATTTTTTTGTTCTAGGTCAAAATCTATTCAAACCAGTAAATGTCAGAAAGACGAACAACTGATCCTACTTACATTCACACAAAGCTTTAAACAGAACAATATACTAACTGTATACGATAACCATCATCCATTTCTCCAACCCATATCAACACCCCAACCCACAGTAACACATTCCTTAATTCATGTAAGTAACCCAATGGTGTCATTTGTATTTTCCCTTAAAATTTACCTCCACAGTGACATGGACATTGTGTTCTGAAGTAAAAAAAAAAAGAAAAAGTAAAAAAGACAAGATTGGACCAAGAGGCAATAATAGAATTTTCCAGACAGGTTGTCAGGTCACATGCTTTAATAGAACTGCCGGGCCTTTCAAACCCCTAGTATCCACCAGAGCTTACATGATTTGGCATCATAAGTAGATTAATTTGCTTTGTTTGTCCTCAAAGCCTAATGTTTGTTCTCAAAGCCTAAAGGGGAGCTGCGAAATTAAGTGAAATACAGTCATCTATACAGTCGCGGTTCTAGCTTGTATAACTCCCTGGGCGAAACCCCATTCAGCGCCCTCCCCCCATATAAATATATACAAAAATAAGACTCTTAAATATAAAAAATAACTTACGAAGACAAATAGAAACAAATTGTACTATATAAATACAAATATAAAAGGGAATCACATTTTTACACTATTACCCTATTGCTAACAAAAAATACACAAATATACATTGCAAAAAGCCTAGATCGCTCCTCATCCTGGCCAGTGCCAGAGGGTGCTCCAAAATCTTTTGAAGTGCCTCTGAATTTGAATTGAAATTCAGTTTACGAGTCTGACACCATAAATACATTTGTTGCACAGATAAATATAATTGTGATTATGCACAATTTATCAAACTTTCAGAATAGGAACCAAATGAACCATACAACCTCCTTGACTAATTCTAGGCATAAGACACCCCAAAAGAGTCAATATATCACAAAAGATCACAAAAAATCAGCATAACATAGATGTCTTTTAAGTTGCCTACAGCATTGGAAATTCCCCTTACAGAGCACAAGAGTCAGGACCTGGGCCCGGTTTCTCAATAACTTGGCATTTAAGATGTTTTAATGATGCATGTAGCCTTAAGATGGACTTCCGTTACGACGGACATACGCCTGTGTCCCGAACCATCAGTTAGGTCGCTCTTTATAAAGTGCATTTTAAGTGCTAGGTTATGGCCATTTGGAATGGAAATAGGCCATATCTGGGGTTTGGAATGGAATTAGGCCATGGATGCGATTTAAAATATAACCTATTGCATTTCAATAGAGCTTGATTATTAATCAGAAGCATATAATATCGCCTTCATCTACTACCACTTAGGCATCCATAGGAAAATGCAAAACTCGAAGAAGGGTTGAAATTTAGGGTGGACAAAACCTTATATCCAACGAATGGGGTGGACTTCAGCCAATCAAAATCATATCTCTGGAAATCAATCATGTGCCATCAAATTATCAGTTCCTCCCATAGCTATATAGAATGTGTTCCTTAAGTCCAATCAAAACATGACTGGTTAGCTGGGAATGTAAAGCATAGTAGGAAAAATCCATTCTAATTGTTTGAAATAAAAATGGAACACAAGATACAATACAATCACAGAAAACATTTATGATGTCACCTCAATGAAAGTTAACCAAGTCAGTTATGTGCTAGTTACAGTAGGTTGTAATCGTTTTCCTGCAGTCTTATCATGATGAAACTGTGAAATTATATCAAATGTTATGTAAGCTAGTTGGACATAAAACTGAATATTGTAGCTCTATGTGTAATAGCATAGCAAGCAACATAGGCTAACAAACATTATTTGAGCCAGATCGCATTTTTAATGATATTTTTGCATATTAATATTCATAATATTTTGATTCCAAATCATATGTTTCTAATCTGAATATGGGAGTTATACCCCAATGTTAGTAACATCTCAACAAATCCCATATGAATTATGCCCGTTTCCATCAATTAGAATGTCTTTCCCAGAGGTGCAGAAGAATGGACAGCTATGCGGAAGGTTGTATGCAGAGATCATTTACTGATTTGCTTCTTAATTTCAATATGTTTAAACTCAGTTTAAATTTGTTCATGTCAACTTCATGTCATTTTGCAAAATTAGGCTATTATTTAATAGACAAACGCGCTTCAGTAGCCTATTTGTCACATCAATTCTGATCGAGAAAAGGAAAAAACACTCAAGCGTGTGTAAAATATTTGTACTAATATTGTATGACGAATTTTGTACTTTCTATTCATATTTTCTAATTAGATAATGTGCATTAAAATGCATGGATAGAAATATCTGTTATCCCATTGTACATTAACATTTGAAAATAAAATGAATCGTACTTGTACATTTTTAACTGAATTAATTACCTGAGTGTTGAAACACGTTTTTCTACGTTAGGAAGGCCTAGATAGTAGTTTTAGAATAAAGTATTTCAAATAACTATAAAACTATAAATCGTTAATTGCAATAATTTTTGTGACAAATTAAAACTATAATAAACATCTGAAAATAAATACACAGATAGAAATATTTGGTCCAAAAGTACGCGATCGGTTAAAATAACAAATAAGTTGGCTTGCCTGTCAAAATGCTTTCTGGCCACAAGCATGTTGATTATTTCGCTTTTCACTGGCTTACTAGACACACAAATTATTTATTTTCATTTTGTAACGCTGGAGATTTTGTGTTATCATATTATTCGAGCCTGGAGTTGGGTCACTTGGGAAGCCCCCAACTGACAGCAAGCGCGGCACATACCAAACAGCTACTGCGGTCAACCTAGCCGACTCTTGAAAATACTTGGTCAAACTATCAGCTAGGAGAAAATGTGTGTGCGGCTATACCATAGTATTCATGAAAGTGCTCTGAAAAGCAGTCGGAGTCGCAAGACATATGTGTTGTCTAGTTATATCAACAGCTTCCACTTTTCAATGTGCTTATCCGTGAATAGCAGACCGGCTTTTTCGGGTTGCTGTTCTAAACTACACATTTATAATTTTATTCAGTAGCCTATCTGAATTGCTCACAGAGTTGAGATTAGGCCTAAATAATTTCCTGCCTCCCATAATAGGGTACAATAATTAAACTGCAGACATTACACTACTGCTCTCATTCAGTTACCCTCATCATCATTCTTTATCATTCCAATTAAATCGCATTGGGTTAAAGCCCTCTCATCCATTGACATCCTTCATTCAGATAAGGTGTGATTTGCGCCTTCCTGGACACCGGCGCCAACTGATTTGTGAGTCTGGCAGATAAGGGAAGAATGTAACAAACAAACATGCATAGTCTCTGCATATTTTCAATTTCGGATTGCAGAATTCTTAAAATGGGAACAATGTAAAATATACTTATTTTGGAAAAAATATGGAAGGAGTAGGATGCAGGTTTCAAAATTGCCGATTTATTTCCATTACAAACTCAAATGCCAATTGGTGTCAACTTCAATGGTTCTGCTGTGACCAAGAGCATACATAATGAAACAGCCAGCAGTAGTAAATGTAGGGTATATTGTGTCAGAATGGTGATTTATGAACCTAGTGGGCGGGGCTTCCAGATTGATTTGACAGGTGGGCGGGACATCCGGTTTGCTGGGTGGGACTTCCTGTGTGACGTATGGACTTCCTGTATAATGTGTGTTAGGGTGGGACTTCCGGAATGACGTATGCATTTCTGGTGACTTTTGTAATTTATGATTGCATTGATGTGTCCGTGTTTTATGTTTTACAACGACTGATGATTAAACCAGACTAGTGTTATAACAGGTGTTTATGTTTGATGTTTAACAATGGAGGTCTTAGGGTTCCGGAATGTTAAATTCCCAGGCAATAAATAAGTGTTGTGTCAGCGATGATGTTTGGTGTTCAACAAAAGGGCACCCGGGTTAAGCAATGCTATAACCCCCGGGTATTTTATGTTCCGACAATTGGTGCAACAGCTGTCCTACAAACGGTGGGTGTTAACCTTTCATGTTTTATGAGATGATTGCCGTGGTCTGTGTATTTAAACCACGCAGACACCGGTGATGGCCATTCAGTATTGCCTAAGTAAACTTACCTACACATTACAAACAATGGCGGATTGTGCAGCGATCAGCGTTTTGGGTGAAACACCATTGAAAGCTAACAGCTTTTTTTTTTGAACTGCAGCTCAGCGAGTCGGCAAGAGATTACAAATGGTCAGCAGAGACGCAATCAACATGGCAGCACCGAAGAAACCGATGCAGAGTTTAACCCAAATCCATCATCTGCACCAGGATATGTTGGCATGGGAATGGAAGTTGGACAACGGTCGGTTTGGTGGATACATTTTCAACCCAGAGATACCGGAGGTTGCATTTTATAAATTACCCAAAGGCCAAGTGTTTAAGGCTGGTGTGACTGATCAAGTGGTTTTTAACGCCAGTTTATGGAACACCTTTCGAAAAGTGATTTATTTGGGGCCAAAACAGGGCACCCATGATACGGTAGATGTACTGTTTAAAGTTGTCGAGGGAATGAAGCAGTATGACTCTGTTAGATTGGAACTATTTCCGGAAAATGTCAGCGAGTTAGATTGTGACTGCGACTGTGGACTGTTCAACTGACGTAAGACCCTGAAGCCCCGCCTTAAGCTAACACCGTCCTCAACACAGCATAAAAACAGACATACCGCCTGTGACTATCAAGCAGTCGGAAGAATTTACGAAACATGTCTCAAGATTACAAACAAGCGGATATTGAAGAACCCAAGGCTGAGGACTGGCTGTGTGACGCCTGGGATGACAACGCTGAGGCCTTCTACGGAACCCCTGACCCCGACAGCTCGATTCCACCAGCATACCCAACAAGAAACTACCATTGGATTGACCGGATTGGTGATCAGCTAGGTCCTCTTAATCTGTCATACCTTTCAAATGCTAACAAGAGTTATCACAAAATGGAAAAACACCTTGCACCAAAAGTTTTAAAGATCATCAAAGCAACATTGGCATGATTCAGGAAAACGTTGTTGGGGCTATTCTTCAAAAAGCATGCATCGGATGTGAAGTGGACCACCCGAGCCAGACGAGACATTCTTGTCTCGATCCGCCTGATTATTTTTTTGAGACCCATTATGATGACATCGCGGAGACAGTTTTAACACCGCGACTGAAACGTGTTGGTCAAGGCTTTGAACGCATCGGGCTTTCATGCACCGCTGACCGATGTTCACATGGCCGCTGAAAACTTTTTGCATGAGCTCAAGTTGGAGCCGAATATCACACAGAGACTGAGCGAGAACAGGGATGAATACATGGATAAATTTAATGAGGATGCAGTATGCGACGCAGTGGCGTCTTGGTGCAACAAAAGCAAAGAGTCTGCTGTCTAAGGATGGGTAACTTCAGTTGTCGTGTTTACATGCATATAAACAAATCCTATGTGGGTTTAGCGATTAAACAGTTGATGCACAAAGCTATCAAGAGCAGTGTTGATGGTTGTAGACCTTTTAATAACCGAGACCATGTCAGTATAAAACGTTTTAATAACCTGAACAAGCATATGGAAACGGTCAGGAACACACCTGATGATTGGCGGCAATTGTTGTCAAACGGTGTTGAATCAACGGCTCAAAACAACTTCATGTATAAATTTCTAACATTTTCAAATGTTGACAACAAAGACTTGAAAATTGGGCACCTGTTATGTTTGTTTACGTATGTAACAGATGTTTGTGTGATAAAATTGCTGAGTAATGATGCTGTGGATGTAGATTGTATTTCTAAATTGTTTACAGATTTTCTAACCAGCAGAAATCTGAATGTTTGTGTAACTTTTCTGAATTTCTTGGATGATGTGTATTTTCGAAAACTCAAATAAAACGATGTTAAACATGTATTACTTCTCATTATTGACCAAATGCTCTACGATGTCTGAACAGGTTATGAGTTACAAGTATTTACTACGACCACGCAAACCCTGGTGCTTATGTGGGTAGAGAGGGTTTGAAAAGAGCGTACTTGGAGAAAACCGGGGAGATCCTCAAAAGTGGCGTGGCGGATGACTGGCTATTCGCCCAGGATAAATACACGCTACACAGGCCTGTGGCTATACATTTTCAAAGAAATAGAGTTATTGTTCATGATTTAAATTCACAATTTCAGCTGGATTTGGTTGACATCAGTGCTTATAGTGCAGAAAACGATAACATGAAATTTATGTTAACATGCATAGATGTATTAAGCAAATACGCATGGATTCGTGTGCTGAGAAATAAAAGCGCTAGCGAGGTAAAGTGAGCATTTGAAGACATTAAAAGAAGGAAGAACACCACAAAAAGTCCAAACGGACAAGGGGAAGGAGTTTTTTAATTCACATTTTGAAATGTTAATGAAGAAGTACAACATCAAACATTTTGCTACAGGAAATGATGTCAAAGCGAGTATCGTTGAGAGATTTAATAAAACCATTAAATCACGAATGTGGAGGTATCTCATAGCTGCCAACACTCATCGCTATGTTGAGGTTATTCAAGATTTAGATCATGGATACAACCATAGCTACCATCGGTCTATTAAGATGAAGCCTGCTGACGTTTGTGAAGAAAATGTTAGACTAGTTCTCAAGAACCTGTATGGTACAACAATAATGAGAAATGCTAGGCAAAGTTACAAGTTACAGGTTGGGGATACTGTGAGACTCTCAAAGTTGAGAGGAGCATTTACAAAAGGCTATGAAAAAAGGGTACACAGATGAATATTTTACAATAACAGAATGCATTCCACAGGTACCTCCTGTATATAGAATAAAAGATTACAATGGTGATGTGATAGTTGGGACCTTTTATGAACAGGAATTAATAAAAAAATAATCGTGGCTATGGATAAAACTTTTAAAGTAGAAGCAGTTCTGGATGAGAAAGTACAGAAAGGGAAGAAAATGAGTCTTGTGAAATGGCTTGGTTAGCCTGAGAAATTCAACAGCTGGATACCATCGGAACAAGTCGTTGACCTAGAAACTGGATAAAACTCCGGGGTTTTCACGATCACGTCATTTAGATTGACAGCAATCAGCATGGGTGACGGTAGTTTCTGCATAACGCTGCCCAGTAACTCGTCGAGACATGTCTATCCAAACAATTCGAGTTCGAGCTATTCCACAAAATTTGCCAAAGGTATAGATTTGAAAGGTGATTGGGAAGTATCTTTGATAGAATTCCAATACCCGCATACGTGGAAGACTTTTACATGGGGTGAAAACGCATTTGAACTACATGACTTGAAACATGACAAAACTTGGAAATATGAACTCAACACCGGTTATTACAACGCCATAGGAAAACTAGTGGCAGAGATCAACATTTATATAAAACCACATGGTGTATGGGCGGGGTATGATGAATTTAAAAATAGAATGTTTCTAAAAGGCGAGCCCCATTTTAGTTTGAAATTTAGTGCAAAACTGGAATAGATATTAGGTTTAAAACCAGGCGATCGGTGGTACGCCCCATGGTGTGGACCATTCCCCACAGATATTCTGGCAGGGTTTAACACCCTATACATCTACACAGATATAATTGGTTATCAACGAGTTGGTGATAGTCATGTCCCGCTGTTGAGAACTGCACATATTGCAGGGAAAAAGAATGAAGTTGTCACAGTGACGTACGACAAGCCACACTACGTACCTCTTAGTAAGAGTCAGTTTGATGAGATCTGTATTGAAGTAAAATCTGATCAGAATCAGCTGGTTTCATTTGTAGTGGGAAAGGTGATTGCAAAATTACACTTCAGACCCGTCAAACAATCTTTTAGACTATAAGATGCAGCCTCAGAAACTCTACGGTGATCCTCAAAGGTATGTTGAATACTACACAACACAGGCCGGTAACGGTTTACCGGGGTATCATGGTAGCGCTGCAATGTATGGGGCTGGTCTAGGGGGCCTTTTCCGAGGGCTTTTCCGGATGGCAATACCTTTGTTGAAGCGTGAGTTCTCAATAGTAAAACCACATCTGAAAAATGCAGCGAGGAATATAGTTGGCGATGTTGTCAGCAGTGTTATGTCACGACAAACAAAACAGCAGGACGGATCAGGATTGATGGTTATGACTCGAGGTGTTAGAAATAGACCACCTGGTAGGAGGAGCCTACCAAAGAGTAAAAAACGCAAGAATGAGACAAAAACAAGAGCCACGGTTAAAAGAAGGCATACAGCTCGTAGGACACTCAAAGGGAACACCA
>JACXGI010015060.1:0-18027 GCA_016801175.1 Esox masquinongy
GGGGGGGGGGGGGGGGGACAGGCCCACATTTCATAATGCACTATTGTATATTTCCACTCTACAAATAACATTCCACTTTTTAAAGCAGGTGTGCTCCGTACCTAAACTGTGACCATTCTTTGTGTAGAAGCAGGTGTTGTTGATGAGGTTGACACAGCAGCCAATCACGTCTCCCGTGGTGAACGTGGGGCCGTACGGCTGCCCCGTGCCGGAGGAGCAGAAGGAGTGGCCGTCGTCTCCGTGGTAACCATACGAGTGTTTGTCCCAACCTGGGTTGGTAGGGGAAATAAACAGAATAATGACATTGGGTACTGGAATGACAGACATTCTGGGGTAATGACTTTATTACCAATATTCTTTATAAACATGGTACTTGTCTTGTGCAAATCGTCTGATTGAAATATCCGATATCCGAGATTTAGACTTCGGAGTTTCTGACTTAGTTTCTGTCTGCAGGCTAACGAGGGAAAATTGCAGGTGAATTTGTGAAATACATGTTGAAATGGGCTTAATTTATAGCTAGCTTAAGGTTACGAAAAGGGGAGGGGGGGTTAGGCAAGAAGCCAACTTATTTTTCAGTTTTGGGTAGTTAAATATATTTTGTATATGGTGCCTCATGTAGCCTATGAAGATTGGAGAGTGGACTCTGATAAGTGGCTGGTCGAGTTGTCAAGGGGACATATCACTTGATAAGCAGCCCACAACCCTCTCTGCTTGCGTCAGCATGGGCCCATGTAAACTGACACAACATGTAAATGAACATGTTGAGTAAGGCACCTTTTGGGTTTACTTGTTTACTCTTGTACTGTAAAAAGGACACTTCATTTCTTCTAGGTGTAGCATCTCGCACGCCACTGGTTAGAATATTTAGATATTTCTTTTTAGTTTGTGTTTTAAAGAGGTCATCTGAAGTAGCCACATCAATGTTTGGACCGATCAATGAATAAACTGTACTCTAACTTACACTAACTAATACCACGCCCCACCAGAACTCAAACTAAGCTTTATTCACTCCAGTGTTTGGAAGCAAAGTAAAGCAACTCTTTATTGTCTTAAAACAGGGTGCAAACTATATTACTGATGTTATGGATGGGGAGTCCCTGCCTCCAGATCTCTGCCTGTCAGAGTTTACCTTGTTATTCTATTAACCACTGATTGGTCCTGTGAAGCTCTGACAACACTTCTGTGTATTGGGCTAACTAACAATCCTACTTAGGTCTCTGGTTTAATGTCAAATTCATACAGGATTGGTTTGTTTTTACTACAGTGTGTATTAGGTTTCCTGAGGACAGATACCAACAGTTATTTTGTGGATCACAAAGCTCCCGGACCCGAAATTGCTTTAACAACAGTTTAATTAGCAAGACTTAGCAAATATCAGTTGACGATAACTTAGCCAAGATCTGGCACTGCTTTTGGCTATGGCTACCATGTTATCTGAGTGCTCTATATTACAATGCTGTGGCTCCTCGCTAGGCCCATCTCTACTCCTGTCTGGAAATAAGTGACACTGTGCATAACAAATGGCACCCTGAATTGAGCACTACTTTTGACCCATAGCTGTGGGGATCTGATCAGATGTAGTGCACTACACTGGGAATAGGGTACCATTTGGGGCGCAGAGGAAAGCATCAGGAAGAGGCACCCTACAAGGCCTGATAACACCCCACAGAGCAGACCATGCAAACAGGAGACCCCTTACCAACGCTGTCATATCAGAGGAGAGGAGCAGCCCGGCAGGCTTACTGGGGCACACCCACACACAGATCACTAATACAGCCACACAATCATGCATTTCACACAGAACAGACAGTCCAGACAGTAACACTAATGTTCCCCACACTGGCACATCTTCCAAACCAGGCCAACGCAAAACAGAATTAATTTAACAATTCACACAATGTGCCATTGTACGACTCTAGACCGGGATAATTCACAAACCAAATGTTCTTACAGATCCTCCTTAGGAAGGAGGCAGTATAAACAAAGACATACAGACAAGGGCATAGTTTTCAACTAAGGCTGGGCAATATCTGGAAAATGTCCCAACATCCGTGATAGAACTGTCATTTTTTTTTTTGGGGGGGGGGTCAATCTGCAGGAGTAACGCATTAAAGCAGGCTCTAGTTCAATTATTACAAAAGTCATACACAGTGAAAATGGAATCTGTGTCTTTAGATAAAATTAACAATTATTGCTAATGAAAATATTTGAAACAAATAAGTGTTAGTGCCAGGACTAACTTCTTTAAACAAATATTTAGCATGCCTAGCCTTACCATGTATCATTTAAGTTGTTTACACATCCTCATAAATTCAGCTATGGTGCAATTGTTTGTTCTCCCTCTAGCCTAACACTTCTAGATATATACTGAGGCTGTTCATAAACCACCGAGATGGAAACCCATCACGACTATAGAGTCATTTGATGACTGATCACGACAAAGTACCCCAGGCTATGAATAGGCAAACAAGTCACATTCAAAAGAAATGCTTAAACAATAAGCCATTACCACAGTGGCAGCTGTGAAGCCACAATTATCAATGTTCGTCATTGGAAAGGAAGGAAAAACACAGTGAAACCTGCCTTGCTTTCCGCCGCTCTTTCTACAATCGACATCCTCTTGCATGAGGATTAAGGACTAACTACAACACATGTGTTAAACATGTCGGCTATGGCATGTGGCATGCTGCCCTGCCCAACACTCACTGCACTGCCAGACCCTGGCAGTTCCATTCAAATATAACATTACACGTCTATTGTCGCTCATTGTCAATGATATCGTAACAGACATCAGCCAACTCTACTATCAACAGTGTTGCCTTACCAGGGAGCCTGTTCATGTTGACACCTTGAGCCGAGAGACCGATCCCCATGTACCTGATGACAAGAGAGGGCATGGTCACTTGGAATAACTCATGAGCCAGTGTGTTATAAGGTCTTATTATACTTGTGGGGACCAGAAGGCCACACAAAGTCAGTACAATTTGACAGATCAGTCCCCCAAAGTTTTTATCCCGGTCCCCTCGGAAAAAGGCTATTTACAGCATAGGTTTGAGGTATAACTAACAATTCGGGTTGGCGTTAGAATTGGAATTACTTTTAGGTTTACACAATATGGGTTAGGTGTTAGGTTAGAGGTTGAGATTAGGGTTAGGGGATTGGGAACATGAACAATCAGTTTTCTGGTCCCCACAAGGTTAGAAAAATAAGTGTGTGTGTGTGTGTGTGTACTCATAAATGTCTTGGTTCTTATAGCAGTGGACATCTAAATTGTATCTCAAGGGAATTTCCTGAATGATCCCAAAGCGACAGGCGCGTCAGTCAGGGTCAACTGTAGCCAATGATTGCTGAGGTGAAATGGTTTATGGTGGGTAGCGCGTAATGGGTGGGTGGGTGTCTCAATTCTGTTTCCACCTTACCCATCTCTGCCTTTGCTGATGATTTTCACCTCAAAGTAGTAGACCCCGCAGGCGGCCGGGATTGGATGAGTGGCTCGTACAGACGCTGCATCTTTAGGGGTCTTTCCGTGACCTGTGGGTGGAAATAAGAGGAAAGAGCGTGAGTGAAAAAAGACAGTCCATTATCCAATTCAAACTACAGCTTTTACCAAGTTGGCAACACCGTGAACTGAATGATTGGATAAGAATGTCTGAATTTAAACCTGGCCAACAATCCCAAAGGCTACCATCAGGTAACTTCAGAACTAATACTGCGGAACGGTGTTGGTTGTAGGATCGCAATTCAGCATTAGTCAATTCATAGTTCAGTTTCTTGTGGAGCTAACTAAAAGCAGACAGAAAGATACAAATGGTAGGTGAACAGATATGATTCTATCCCCATAAACATGGTTGTCCAACAAGGCACACACATTACATAGGCCAGTGGTTCCCAACCAGAGGTACTAGGACCCCTGGGGGTACTTGGCCTATCCACAGGGGGTACTTGAGAAAACCCTTGACACCATAGGCTAACTGGTAAAATTAACACAAAGGGGTACTTCAGGGGTGCACCCAGCAGAGCAAATTTCTGTTTTGTGGTACAGTAACTGAAAAAGGTTGGAAACCTCTAGGCCTTTCTTTATTAAACATGTTCACATTTTCATCATTTAGCAGACAATCTACTCCAGAGTAATTGATAGGTACAACGATATTTTCAATGAGCTGTCAATAAGCCCCACGCAAAGCTTGTTTCATTAGAAACAATGTTAATCCGGGCACAGGCTCTACTTATTTACTGTGACCAAGATGATATTGCCAGTCCCAGTGTCAAGTCTCAACTGACCCGTTTTGTTTAGCTATGCGGTGTTGTGAATTGTTGAAAGTTTGCATCAGCAGGCAGGCATAGAGTATCTGCATAGCAACAAGAGGATTTGTAAAGGCATTATGCTGTTCTCCAGATACATCACATACTAGGAAGAGATTGTCTACAGCCGAACATGTACTGCATGGTCTAATACTTCCATGAAGGAAGTACAATGACAATAATTTACACTGAAAAAAAACATTTTTTCTAAGTAAATACCAAACTCCTAACTTGACAGCACAGAAACAGAACACGACACTAAAACAGTGTAGCAAAACTAAAACATTGTGTAATACCATTACCTGGTATTACACTATATAACTATATAACTATATATATATATATATATATAACTATATATAACTATAACTATATATATATATAACTATATATATATATAACTATATATATATATAACTATATATATATAACTATATATATATATAACTATATATATATAACTATATATATATAACTATATATATATAACTATATATATATAACTATATATATATATATATATATATATATGGAAGACTACCTTCAGGTACTAACCCAGAGACTATTTTATTGTCATACCATCCATTGACGTCGTACTCCTAACACTAACAATTTACTTGCTAAATACACAGACATGACAACTGATTGAGTAGCTAAAAGTATAAGCATTTGACAAAAATATTAGCCATCTAAAAAAGGGTAATGCTAAGGAAGCGTATTCTATTATGTTAGCTAGGATGGCTAATATAGCCTAGGCCTGTTATGTCAATCTGGCTTGTACATGGTAATGTACGGACGTGTTATTTTGCCTTGTCAGCTTGACATCAAAGCTAGCTTGCGAATGTCGGTGCCAACTTAACAAGCAGCTAAAATAACTTTTCAATCCGGGGCCCTTATATGACAAGAAAGTTAGCAGTTACCCACCGGACAGTGGGCCCTGCAAATAAAACTAGCCTAACCAGCTGTTTTGACTTGTTTATTTCCGGAGCTTGTAGTTTCTAGTTAGCAGAAATTACTTCAAATGTACAATACAACACGCCAGTTAACGTTAGCCAAATATAATGTTTAAAAGGATTTTTAAAAATGTATTTAACATTTTCTAGGTTTGACATACAGCAAGGCAGCGTTAGTTATGTGATTTAAAGCAACAGCTCGCCCAACTGGCAGGCTTGCTATAGCTGGCAAAGCGGTGTTTATCTTGTTTTAGATGGAGACTCTGCCAGTTGATTTGTAAGGAGTCTTCTTGTTGTTGATCAATATTAGCTAGCAATCTAACTTCATTAGCTAACGGATTAGCTCGGTCGCTTTGTTTTTAGCCAACTATTGCCGAGATGAGCCGCTAACACGTTAGCAATTCACTGTCATGTACAGTAGGTAGCTTGCTATCACAATCAGCTTGCAATTTGCTCACAGTAACTTCATTTTATTCACAAGTCATTTACCTTTGTAGTGCACTCGAAGATTGTTCTGAGAAAGGCCAATGTAACTGAATTTGTCCTTCGGGCTCCAGGATCGGGGGAGCGGTGTTTCAAGTTCATTTACGGCTGGATAGAGCCGCCTTAGTCGCAGGTTGAGCTCCTTTTCCTGTTCGTTCAGAGCCGAGTCTCCGTGAACAACAACCGACATTAGAAACCCACAGCCCGATGACTGTCCAGACATGGCTATCAAGTTAGAATGGCTTGTCAGTCAACGATTCAATAAACGTATAAGCAAAATGCCCCACAAACTGTCAAGTCTTTTAAAAGCTCGATAGCTTAACTAGCTAGCTAACGTTAGCTGGCTAGTATTGCTAGCCACAAACAAGCTAGCTACTACGTTAGCTAACTAGAAACCTAAAGAAGTGTATTGCTAAAATACCTTTGCAACGTTAGCTGACATTAGCTAAACACATAGCTTTTACAGCGAATTTAACAAACAACACCCATCTAGCCAAATGATTTTGGAAACTTCGAAATGTACCACAAGACCTATTTCGCAGATATGATTAACGTTAGAGCAGCTAGACATCGACAAGTACAGCTAACCTCGATCTTTTGTTTGTTGTCGGTGCTAATCCACAAATCTGATTGGTTTAGAGAGTCCCGTCGCACTTCCTTGAGGACTGGAAAGTACTTGAACATAAACTCCTCGACATTCTATCCTTACATTTTTCACTAATAGTTTATCATGTGCAGCCTAGTCTACATTTTACGTAGAAACCCCAGCTGATGGGTTCGGGTCAGCTGATGAAGTAATTTTCTTTCTGAAATGTGTGAAGTTTATTTTTTTTATTTATGCTCCAGACATGGTTAGGCCTATGCAATGCCAGCAATAACTGTAGGGGGAAGTAAGGCATCTGGACATCATTGAGGAAAATGAAAAAGTTATAATCATTGTTTTTAAGTGAAGCCTGATTATATCAGCAGTTGTCACAGGGTGCGTTTACAGATACCCTTCATAAAACCCCAAAGATCAATATGGTGTGTCAAGGAGAAACTATAAAAAGGCAGAAACCTAGACACAAGTCGGGATCCAGGGAATGGCTAGTTCTGTTCTGAATGTGCTGCCTGGAGATTATGAGAGTACATTTAAAGCCAGAGCAATCATCAAGAAATTTGAAAATATTCAGCTGGTCAGCATGTAAAATTAGTCATTTGACCAAAGTAGAGTTTGTAATTTTTATAGTCAGATTTTAACAATTATCACAGGTTTCAGAGGGTACAAAAAGTCTGCTCCTGAGAAAATGTAAATTTCAGGGTGCTTTCAGGCTGAGAACAGCAAAAAATAAAACATCACAGTGGGCTGTGGACAAGGACAGCGGGGAATCATCAGGCTCTGATAGTCTTCCATCATGGTTTTAGGGCTCAGGTCCTAACTTGATTAAACCCCCTGAGTCAATACATGTTAGTCATAATTACAGCTGTGAATTTTTGGAGTAGTGTCTTGTAAGAGCTTTGCACCTCTGTATATTTCCCTCAGGACTTGGCCTGTGCTTACCTCTATTCTGTTTCTTTTTTCATAAAAAAAAATCTGCAACCATGACAACCGTACCCATATAATTATACAGCCACCACCATGCTTGAAAATATGTAGAGTTGTCCTATGTGATGTTTTGTTTTGGATTTACATACAAACAATGCTTTGCTTTCAGGACAAGAAGAGATTTCTTTGCCACACTTTCAATTAGTTTGCTAATGTAGCCCTTATCTAGGAAATAGGTTGCTAACAGTTGCCGTGTGTGATTGTTTATGTGACATCGAAGTGATATGCATATTAATGAGGATGAAGTGCACACCCGGGGCATTGGCTGAACTGAAGAGGCAAAATTGACAAAAAAAAGGATCTGCGTTTTAATTTAGTTATTTGCTATTGATATCTTGGTGGGTGATTAAGACAACATTTAACTAATGTATCATGAACATTACTAAGATTTACAAGCATTTTAAGATTTGAGAGAGAGGTTTAATGGCCAGAGCAAAAAGCAGTAGCGAAAGTGCACAACCCCGCCCTGTCCCTCTGTGCAGGTTAAATCTGGGTGACAGGGATTGGCTGGTGAGCGTATTTTAGCCCAGCGGTTCCTGTGTTGTACAACCCCATTTCCAAAAAAGTTGGGACGCTGTGTAAAATGTAAATAAAAACAGAATGCAATGATGTGCAAATCATTTCAACCCTATATTCAATAGTAAATAGTACAAAGACAACATATCAAATGTTGAAACTGAGAAATGTTATTGTTTCTTGAAAAATATATGCCCACTTTGAATTTGATGCCAGCAACATGTTTCAAAAAAACTTTTTTGAAACGTGTTGCTGGCATCAAATGGGCATTTATATTTCCAAAAACAATAAAATAAAATAAAAATCCATATGTTAACTTAAAAGTTAAAACAAATAACAATTTAAGGGAAGAAGCTACTATTATACTGAAACTGTATCTAAAGCCATACTGTTTTTCCAGCAGTTTACTAAGTGAGGTGCCTCCTGTGTTCAGAGGGCCGCTTTTTGCCATCATACAGATTAAAATTATGTATTTCCGTAGGATTGACAATATAGAGCCATGTTTAAAGTATCCTCCTTCTGTTATACTACACTGCGTTCAAGATTATAACCCCTGGCCACGATGACACAGCTGTAACTGCACAGCAGTGACTGTGACCTTTGTCCAAGGCACCACTCTGGGGCCCCAGCCATGCAGAATTGGCAACAGTTCCAGAGTTCCACACTACAAGAGGAAATGGTGGAAATAGCATAACGATAATATTGCCTAGTGGGTGGATTGTTGGATACCTGGGCTTGGAATGAGCATCATGTTGAATGGTTGGATTGGTCTTTCCGACAAGGCTTGAAAAATCCCTTTTGGACAGGGGGAGGGGGCTTCGTCCTGCCAGTGGCTCGAGGAGAGTGGTGGCAAAGGCAGGCTGATTGAGAGAGGAGAGGAGGCAGCTGTTGCAGGGCCCTGTGCAGAGACCATGACAGGCGTGGTAATGCAACTGAGCACAACAGATTATTTACTCAACATGAGGATTAAGCGATGAACAGTGTCGGGCAGGTGTTCAGCGTGGTGTAGTTGATAGGCTAATTGTATATCCTCCAAACTGTGTTTCATCCATTTGTCTCAATGATTTTTATTGTTATTGTTTTCTACGCATTGTCGTGCAGCAACCATCATCCTTACTCACACTAATTCAGGGCCCAGTACACTTAAATACATTTGAATTCCCTGGCCTGCATCTAGCCCCCAGGCAGAGAGAGATGCACAGGGCAACTTTTCTTTTAGTTTATCTACTCTGCAACAGGTTAAATCACGGCCAACTCAATTAAATTAAATTACTCAACTGTGGAATTAGTGGACCAATTGCATCTGATTCCCTCCCACATGTAAAGATTTTGTCATCATCCCCTTCATTCTGAGGGAAGAAGACTGATCAAATGTAAAATGTTTCATAAGGCATTTTTAAGTTATATTCTTCAAGAATTGATGGATACATGTAATTCATTTTTAGTTTATGTATGTATGTATCAACTACACATTGATCCTTTAATGAAGAGATCATTTAGATCTGCTATACTATATCTTTCAAAGTGATAAATTGTGAGCAGTCATTATTGATATTTCTCGAAACGTTGCATAATGTGTTTTGCTCTTGCATTGAAATACAAAATCAAACCAGTAAGTACATGGTCCTTGGTAAGGATTATGAGTACTTGCTGTTAATATCAACATGTCCATCATGTCTAATCAAAATGTCCATGTTAAACTTGCCTTTCCATATGCAGTCAAATCTCATTAGGACATTGAGATGACTAAATAGGCCGGCCATGTTGATTAGGAACCACATTTGCTTTGTTCTCTGTTGCATAACATTTTGCTCCTGGTGTGCTCTAATGAATAAGACTTGCTGATGTCTTCAGTAAGGACCAGATGGAAGAAAACACATGGAAACAGGAAGGGACTGTATGAATGTGTCCAATAAGGAACACAAGTGTTTCCCAATCCAAAACCGTTTTGAACTTTTTCTATCGCATGGTGTAATGAACACAATCCTCACTGTTATGGTGAATTTGTCATTACTATTGTTTGTTTTTGTCAGATAACATTCAACCTATTCTGAACGAGAGCCATTCATTTAATCCCCTGTAAATTTACCAACTTTTGTAGATTTTGAAGATGAATATTTTAGAAATCTTCAAAGAAGGTTGTACATAAACTTATGATGGAGGTTATGTTTTATGGAAAACATATTATTGGTGTCTTCTCATTATGCACACACATTATAAAAAATAATATTTTTTACACTGACTAGCGAAGAGTTAAAATCTGTAAGACCATTGTTTTCATCTGTAAGTGCTTTCAATACAAAACGTCTAAATGTCTACTATGACAATTATTGGCAGATAGATAAATTAGCTAAATTTAAGAAAATACATTTTTTTTCTGGTTACAAAAGCAAACAAGACACCGTGACTTCTAATTCAATTATACATATTTTGATATTTGGTGGACCATTTTGTTAACAGTAAATTATTAAAAATGAGACAGAACATTTAACACTTAACACTGATCTAAACGTATATCTCATATACCTGGTGTCCGCGCAAACAATCTACCAAAGTCATTTGAGCGTGTTGAAAAATAACAAACAAATACGATCTATTATCCAAGATGGCAATTTCCACTGTCAGTAGTAACAATGCCACGGAGAACATTTGAATTTCTGTGACTCTTTCTAACTCAGTTGGATGTTTTTTCTTTGGTTGCTACGGCGACATACAGTCCCAGAACTCTTGACAGAGACACTGGCAGAAGCCATAGACCATTATCATGACGAGGCTTGCCGGGACCAAGCTGACCAGAAGGACACCCAAGGTGGTCTTCTGCATTATGAGCAGGTAGACACCCATGGGCAAAGAGCTGAAGTAGAGGAGCCCCAGCACCCACACCAGAGCCCGGGCCGACGTCTGACACAGCAGGGCGGCGCAGTTCCACACTGTCCACCTCTGGGTGATGGAGGCCATGGAGTCCAGGCTGGACGAGCGGTAGTCCCGACCCTGGATGGTGACCCCTTCGGCAGGGTGGAAGAGAGGGTGGTGCGGGTGGCGGTTGTTGTCCTGGGAGGAGGAAGGCGGAGGCGGTTCCATGATGGTGATCACTACGTAGTTGGGGGAGCCGCGGATGGAGGAGTAGGTGTGGGTGGTGGCGGTGGGGGTGGAGGAGGAAGGCGAGTCACCGGGATGGTTGCCCATTAGCGAGCTCAGCTGGCTGGGGCTGAGCAGCAGCTCAGTGGGGCCCTCGTGGGGGTAGCGGCGGTTCCTCTGATTCCGGGCCTGGAGGGCCAGCGAGGCCACCACTTTGCAGTCGTCCGGCAGGCTGCTCACGTCCTCGCCCGACAAACCCGTGATGTAGCGGCAGAACGGGCACACCACGGCGTTGGGGGGCGACTCACCCAGGTCTAAGATCTTGGCAAGGCACTTGGCACACAGGCGGTGGCAACATTCAAGGACCTTCGGCCGCCGGCTGCCCAGGCTGTACGGGCAGTAGCAGATCTTGCACTCCAGCTCCTCTGTGCCGAAGACCTCCACTATCCCCCCTTCCTCCATATCCCGTAGCTGGCCCATCATCCTCTATCTCGGGCTGCTTGCCTTCTCTCTCTCCCTCTGTCTGTCAACACCCCACAGGGTCACTCGAGGATTACGCCGGTCGAAGGCTTTCTGGGAAGCTCAGCGTTGGGGGACATGGCAGCCAGGCAACAGCGACCGTTCCACGGCAGCGACAGTTGTAACGCTCTGCTCCGGAGAAGGTTTGAAGGTCATCCTGGTCGTCTGTACAGCTCTTGTGGTGTTTGTGTGTGTGTCTGTGTGTGTGTGTGTGTGCCTAGGACGCCTAGCAAGTTCTAGCCTCCGGGGTGCGCGCCTCAGAGCAGTTTGGGGTAACTACGCTCTGTAGCGGGCCTTTCATGCACCGTGTAGAGAGAGAGGAAGGGAGAGAGACAGAGAGAGAGAGATGAAGGGGAGAGGCCAACTGTGAAAAAAGATAACTGTTAACACAGCATTAGAAGTGAACAGAGGCAGTGGACAACAAAGCAGGGCCTGTACAAACCAGGGCTGGAATTTTCTAGCCCTGGCCTTTTGTTTCCAGTGAAATTCAGTCCAATTAGTGGTAGGGGGACCTTTCTTTTTCTGGTACTCTGTTAATGGTGTACATGTGTGTGACTCATAAAGAATCTCCTGTTGCGTTTTTTGTCTGAATGACAGGACAGGATGTACAGAAGTCGAAGATGATTTTAATTTGGCACAAAGACGTGTGGGTCATTAAAGACTTCTGTCTTTGGGAGGAAAAGTAGAGCAGGTTGTTGTTGGGGATCTTGATTTGGCAGTGAAATGTCCTCTTGATACACAGCCAATGCAGTGGAGTGCAGAGTAAGGGAAAATGGGTCAGGTTTTTTTTCTCATCCACCTTCTTCTTTCGCTCATCGAGACAAGGATTCTTCTTAGTCTACAATGTGTGATGGAGACAAGTAGGCCATCAGAGATAGATCCAGCAAATGTCTTCTAATGCTCTCCTGATAGCTTGCTGTACATATTTGAAAAAAAAACTGCTATATATTTTATTTTTTATTAAATCAACCATTATTTCTAAGAGTTATTTAGAGTACAAAAATGAGTCCTTAATTAAAAGGGTTGTGTGCAGACACCCACTAGTATCAAAAGCTAGACCCAAGCTACAGTGATGGGTCGGGTTTCAGTGATGGGCCAGAGATGCGTTGGGAATGACCAACTCCTTTTGTATTACCATTCAAGTTGTCAAGCTGCGATTAGCGATTGCTAAGCAAATTCTTTCACATGATAAATCAAGAAACAACTTTTTAATTGTATTTTGATAATGTCATTACAGTGCGATATGTTATTATAAAGAACAAGTTAAATAGCTCAGATCTGAGGAATGTTGGCTAATGTCATGTTTTCCAGCTACCAACTTGTTGAACAAGTGCACTCCTTACCAAAGAATTATCCAGAATGCACAGCGCGGCAAACGAAATATGTACTGGTAGCAACCAATGGCCATTAAAGATGCAGTCTAGCATTTGTTTATTTCACATTTTTGCAGGTCGTACCATATAATAGTAAATGGGTGATATAGGACTCAACTGGACGATGTAGTACACCATAAACAGGGACCCGTTTGAGCACCACTTTCACAACACTGTCAGAAATTGCACAAAAACTCTTCAATGTTATTCCAATGTAGGCCTACTTTCTAACCATCTCTGGACAGATAATTTGGCAAAAAAATTCAAAAGAAAATATTGCACTAAAAAAGTAAGCCCTGTTATCTTTTTTAATCTTTGTTTTCTGCTTTAATGGACAGAGACAGAGTAAGAAATAGTAAAATCTATGGGCCATATTTGTCCTCGTGCAGCAGCAGTCAGTGAGGTCAGCAGCTTAGCTGGACCCAGTGTTGCCAGGTTAAGCAAAAAATTTCCAGCCCAAGGACTGCTCAAACACAGCCAAAAAACGCCTGAAAACCAGCCCAACTTTTGTTGGTGCACAATATTGACTATTTTACAAGTGAATTATTCCAGTAGATAAGCTAGAGATGTTAGCAGTAACTTACATCCTCCCCATGCCAAAACATTTCACAGTTGAAAGCAAACACTCTTCCAATGTTGCCCCATGACAGGCATGGGCAACTGGTGGCCCCCGGGCCGCATGCGGCCCCCACCCCCTCTTTGTGCGGCCCTCAGATTAATTTTGATTTAGAAGGATATATACACAAAGCCAATTGGGGGGAAAAAAATATATATATATCATGTTTGATCTTAAATTTGTTGTAAAGTTACTATTGGAACCAAAATCTATGCTGGAAAGAAAAAATTAAATAGATTTGAAATCATTTTTTGCATGTTAACATATAAAACAGTAATTTCAGGGGCTCAGAAAGCTGTTGTGATGTCTTTCTAAGTGTAGCTGAGAGTGTGCTGATATTTGAGCCATAAAACACTTGAATGATACCTATTACAGAAGTCTCTGTACAAGCCAAAATATCAAAGTACTGAAAACAGCATTCAAAGGGTTAATGCGCTGAATCCCGGGAGAGAAGAGCAAAGTGGGAAAATGGCATGTTGATCAGTATTTTAAAATTACCCATATATACGTTAACTAGCATCAGACCTAGTGTACTTTTAATGCATTTGTTAATAATAATAATTAATAATAACATATAATAACGTGTGTGTGTGTGTGTGTTCCAATTTAATCTGCGGCCCCCTGATGACCAGTACATCAATTCTGTGGCCCCCACCACCATCCAAGTTGCCCATCCCAGCCCTATGAGATGCAGAACCTGCCTGTTTTCTGTTCTACCTCGTCATTAACTGCACCCACCTGGTGTCCAAGGTCTAAGTCCTTGATCAGAAGGTTGCAATGACTAAATGGAAGTCCAGAGTTACAGTAGTCAATTTATCAATCAATCAACCTAGTGTCAGGCATGCACACACAGATGAGCAAATTTACTGTACATCAAAATCGTGTTACAGGATACCCTTAAAACCAATGTTTCAAATAAACTGTGAGATGGTTTACAAAAGTACTCACACTTTTAAATGTTGATTTACAACTTTGTGCCCCTTGTGTGGAGCAATGTTTAAAGTAACAGTTGGCCAGAGAGCTGAATGAACACTGATGAACTGTGTTTACAGAACTGCTTAAACTGTAGTAAGGCTACATCGCCTTGAAATTTTTCACAATTTGTCATGTCTTTTTTTTTCTCGAATCAGTTAAAAGAAATCTACACTTAATCTACACACCATACTCCACACTTTAAAGTGGATTTTTCTTATTATTATCATTGGTAAAACATAAAAAATACAAAATTGAAACGTCATACCTCCTTTGTAATAGCAATCCCAAAATGGCTCTGGTGAAACCAGAGTTTTTGAATCACTTCAAAAACTCACACACCAAGTTAATAAGCCTTTACTAGTGTTTAATTGTAATGATTCACATAATTTAAAGAGCAATTCAGCAGTTTGTGTAGGTTCTGTCAGGTAGTGAATAGCAAAGCAAACAATCCACCATGAGCAACATTACATGTAATTACTCAAATTACAGTGGATATAAAAAGTCTACACACCCCTGTTTAAATGCCAGGATCTTGTGATGTAAAAGAATGAGACAAAGATAAATCATGTCAGAACTTTTTCCACCTTTAATGTGACCTAAAACGTGAACAATTCAATTGAAAAACAAACTGAAATCTTTGAGGGGGAAAAATAAAAAATAAAAAACTCACAATAACCTGGTTGCATAAGTGTGCACACCCTTAAACTAATACTGTGTTGAAGCACCTTTTGATTTTATTACAGCACTCAGTCTTTTTGGGTAAGAGTCTATTAGCATGGCACATCTTGACGTGGCAATATTTGCCCACTCTTCTTTTCAAAAGCGCTCCAAATCTGTCAGATTGCGAGGACATCTCCTGTGCACAGCCCTCTTCAGATCACCCCACAGATGTTCAATTGGATTCAGGTCTGGGCTGTGGCTGGGCCATTCCAAAACGTTAATCTTCTTCTGGTGAAGCCATGCTTTTGTGGATTTGAATGTATGCTTTGGGTTGTTGTCATGCTGAAAGGTGAACTTCCTCTTCATCTTCAGCTTTCTAACGGACACTTGAAGGTTTTGTGCCAAAATTGCCTGGTATTTGGACCTGTTCATAATTCCCTCCACCCTGACTAAGGCCCCTGTTCCAGCTGAAGAAAAACAGCCCTAAAGCATGATGCTGCCACCACCATGCTTCACTGTGGGTATGGTGTTCTTTGAGTGATGTGCAGTGCTGTTTTTGCACCACACATACCTTTTAGAATTATGGCCAAAAAGTTCAACCTTGGTTTCATCAGACCATAACACATTTTCCCATGTGTTTTTAGGAGACTTGATGTTTGTTTTTGCAAACTTCAGCCTGGCTTGGATGTTTTTCTTTGTAAGAAAAGGCTTCCGTCTTGCCACCCTACCCCACAGCCCATTCATATGAAGAATACGGGAGATTGTTGTCACATGTAGCACACAGCCAGTACTTGCCAGAAATTCCTGCAGTTCCTTTAATGTTGCTGTAGGCCTCTTGGAAGCCTCCCTGACCAGTTTTCTTCTCGTCTTTTCATCAGTTCTGGAGGGACGTCCAGTTCTTGGTAATGTCTCTGTTGTGCCATATTTTCTCCACTCGATGATGACTGTCTTCACTGTGTTCCATGGTATATCTAATGCTTTGGAAATTCCTTTGTACCCTTCTCCTGACTGATATCGTTCAACAATGAGATCCTTCTGATGCTTTGGAAGCTGGCTGCGGACCATGGCTTTTGCTCTGAGATGCAACTAAGAAAATGTCAGGAAAATCCTACTAGAACAACTGAACTTTATTTGTGATTAATCAGAGTTACTTTAAATGATGGCAGGTGTGTAATTACTTCTATTTAACATGAGTTTGAATGTGATTGGTTAATTCTGAACACAGCCACATCCCCAGTTATAAGAGGGTGTGCACAGTTATGCAACCAGGTTATTGTAAGGTTTTTATTTTTAATTTTCCCCTCCGAAGATTTCAGTTTGTTTTTCAATTGAATTGTTCACATTATAGGTCACATTAAAAGTGGAAAGATTTCTGACATGATTTATCTTTGTCTCATTCTTTTACATCACAAAAACCTGGCATTTTAACAGGGGTGTGTAGACTTTTTATATCCGCTGTATATTACATTGTAAAGGATTCAAGCATTCCACGATTATCAAGACTTCTAGTCAAACCTTGATCCCGCCAGCAGGCATTGCTACCCGACCCAAACACGTGTCGAGTCAAGGTCCTCTGCAATCAAATGGGCAGCCGGCTACCAAGATCACCAATTATACACACCCTTGTGTGAACGGCAACCTAAAACAATATGTGCAACTCCCCTACACTTCAAAATACAGCACAATAGTACTTCTTCCTATGAAATGCTTTCAACGCTATGAAAACTGCTGTGAGTGTGGCGGTGCAGATGTTTTTAATAGACCGAATAATTTAATGAAGGTTGCTCTTAAAAGGAATAGACGTAAAGTAACATAGTTCAACTTTGGCACCATCTTGTGGTGAGTCTATGCGATGTCCCAGGAAAGTTTACAGGAATTTAAATTTTTACTATGTCTCTAAAAATAATTTTCACTACCATGTTATTTTTCGTCACCATTTTTTTTAGTTACAGGGAAAAGTGTTTGTTGGCTTTGGCTGTATCCGTCTACAATTTCATGCTAATAATGTACATAAAAGTAAAGAAATGTAATTACCATAATCATGGAAACCCAAAGGAAACTGGACACAACATAAAAAGCTCTAGAGTTTTTTACAAGTTACAAGTTCAGAATTATCTATGTATGCATATTTTGATTACTCTATTTTGTATTGTCATTTAATTTTTGAAAGAAGACTGTTTAAATAAAAGCTCTAAGATGTTGCCCAAGCTTATTTCAACTTGCCTGCTTAGAAACACATTGAACTTTATATTTGTATTGCCATCATGCTCTGCTATTGATTAGATTTTTTCTTTTTGTGTATGTAGTGCGTTATAGATATGCATATCTAGTTCATATATATATATATATATACATACAGTGGGGCAAAAAAGTATTTAGTCAGCCACCAATTGTGCAAGTTCTCCCACTTAAAAAGATAGAGGGTGAGGCCTGTAATTTTCATAGAGAGAGGCCTGTAATTTTCATCATAGGTACACTTCAACTATGAGAGACAAAATGAATAAAAAAAAATCTAGAAAATCACATTGTAGGATTTTTAATGAATTTATTGGTAAATGATGGTGGAAAATAAGTATTTGGTCAATAACAAAAGTTCATATCAATACTTTGTTATATACCCTTTGTTGGCAATGACAGAGGTCAAACGTTTTCTGTAAGTCTTCACAAGGTTTTCACACACTTTTGCTGGTATTTTGGCCCATTCCTCCATGCAGATCTCCTCTAGAGCAGTGATGTTTTGGGGCTGTCGCTGGGCAACACGGACCTTCAACTCCCTCCAAAGATTTTCTATGGGGTTGAGATCTGGTGACTGGCTAGGCCACTCCAGGACCTTGAAATGCTTCTTACGAAGCCACTCCTTCGTTGCCCGGGCGGTGTGTTTGGGATCATTGTCATGCTGAAAGACCCAGCCACGTTTCATCTTCAATGCCCTTGCTGATGGAAGGAGGTTTTCACTCAAAATCT
>JACXGI010015061.1:0-17993 GCA_016801175.1 Esox masquinongy
CAGACCACCTGAATGTCCCTGTCCTGCCCACAGACCACCTGAATGTCCTTGTCCTGTCCGCAGACCACGTGAGTGTCCTTGTCCTGCCCACCTGGTTATGAAGGGGTCCTGGATTGTGTTTAAAGACTCTGGTCACAGCCCACATGCATTTATTGACCTGCTTGTCTTCTGATTATGCAAAAACATTGACATGGCCAAAAGGTCATGTGCTCTAATAATGCTTACCCAGCACAGCTGGGTTTTAGCTACACTGCACCCAGACTCTGGAATGCACTTCCCCCTCACATACTGTACGACTGGCCAACACAGTCACCTCATTCACAGCCCTCTTCAAAACAACTCTATTCCATACTGCCTCTAACCTTTAGCCTTTCCTATCTTTACCTCAGCCGTCTGGAGGGCAGAGGGGAGGCTGGGTAATGAGATGAATCTGACCATTTTTGAGAACCTGTCCACCGCCATGGCGATGGTCGTTTTCCCCTGTGCAGTTGGTCGGTCCATGACAAAGTCCACTGACAGGTGTGACCAAGGCCGCTGAGGCACTGGGAGAGGATGTAGTTTGCCCGCTGGAGCCGTTCGCGGCGCCTTAGACTGTGCGCACGGTGCACGACATGACGTAGTGTCACACAGTCCTCCCCATTCTAGGCCACCAAAACTTCTCCCTGAGCGCCTCCAGGGTCCAACTGATGCCCGGATGGCCTGTAGCAGGAGTGTTGTGCACCCAGGTCACCAGCTGGCCCCGCACTCTCCGGGGCACATATCTTGTCTGGGGGGCATGTTGCTGATGTGGGGTCAATCAATCAATCAAATTTTTTTATAAAGCCCTTTTTACATCAGCAGTTGTCACAAAGTGCTTTTACAAAACACCCAGCCTTAAACCCCAAGGAGCAAACAACAGTAGTGTTGAATTTCAGTGGCTAGGAAAAACTCCCTAAGAAGGCTGAAATTTAGGAAGAAACCTAGAGAGGACCCAGGCTCAGAGGGGTGACCAGTCCTCTTCTGGCTGTGCCGGGTGAACATATTAAGAGCACAAATTGTAATAATTAATAAATGCATGTGGGCTGAGTCCAGAGTCTATTTAAACTTAGTCCAGGTCAGAAGCATGACCAGATGGACAAGGACAGGGACAACACGGGGGAGGGGGGAGGTGTCAGCACAGTGGCAGCTGAAATCGCCAGGTATCATCTTGATCTGCAACACAACCAGGAGGACTTTGGACAGGGACAGCAACGGGTCTTTCAAGCCTGGTAATCCTCAGGTGCAGGCCAAGACCTCATGTCCTCCTAAGTTTAAAACGGCAGGAGATACGGAAAATTTAGAAAATGCATTCCTTAGATCTACAAGGATTTATAGTGGAGAAGGAGAACTGACCCTACTCCCCAGCACAATAATATAGCAGCCTTGGGGCTGCTATATTAATATAGCAACCTTGGGGCTGAGACAGGAGGGTCCAGTGACACTGTGGCCTTATCTGGGGGAGGCCCCGGACAGGGCCCAACAGGCAGGAAATCAATCCACCCACATTGCCAAGCACCAACCAAAGGGACCCCCACCAACCGCAACCACCCTGAATGAGGGCCGAGTATAGCCAGCAGAGTACAGGCCAATTGCACAAGTGCGCAACAGAGAGACAACAACAATCCAGTGACTCCGCCCCCGAATGGCGTTGGAGGGATGGCATCCCAGTGGCGATGAGAGCCCACCTGGCAAGACAGCAAGGGTGGACAGTATATGTTAACAATAAAACCTTAAAATCAGCCCTAACCCTAACAGGCAGTCAGTGTAAAGAGGCTAGTACTGGAGTAATGTGCTCACATTTTTTTGTTCTAGTTAGGATTCTAGCAGCCATGTGCAGCACTAATTGAAGTTTATTTGTTGATTTATCAGGGTAACCGGAAAGAAGAGCATTGCAGTAATCTAATGTAGAAGTAACAAAAGCATGGATTAGTTTTTCTGCATCAGTTTTTGATAGAAATTTTCTGATTTTTGCAATGTTTCAAAGATGAAAATAAGCAACTCTTGAGACATATTTTATATGTTCATCAAAGGAGAGGTCAGGGTCAAGGGTAACGCCGAGGTTTCTTATAGTTTTTTGGGGTACAACCATGCAGCCGTCGAGGTTCACAGTGAGATCTGCCAACAAAGCTCTTTGTTTCTTGGGTCCTAAAAGGAGCATTTCTGTTTTTCATGAGTTTAAAAGCAAGAAGTTCTCTGTCATCCACTTCCTAATATCTGAAACGCATGCTTCCAAAAGTAGCTAATTTTGGGGCTTCTCCATGCTTCATTGAAATATACAACTGTGTGTCATCAGCATAACAGTGAAAATTGACATTGTGATTCCGGATTACATCACCCAGAGGCAGCATATATAATGAGAACAATAATGGGCCCAGAACCGAGCCTTGAGGAACACCAAAACATACCTTTGATTTGGGGTCCCATCTGCCTGCCTTCTGAATGTTTGTGTCAATGTCCCAGGAGACAGGACCCACGATGCAAGAAGGGGGGAGGATGGGCGTGTCTCTGGGCAGTTCACCCCCCTGGTCGTGCAGGCAGGAGAGGGCATCCACCCTGACGTTCTTCGTACCAGGGCGGTACGTCAGGGTGAACTGGAAGCGCTCGAAGAAAAGAGTCCAGCGTGCCTGGCGGGGCTTGAGGCGCCGCGCTGCCCTGATATACTCGAGGTTCCTGTGGTCCGTCAGGACAGTGAACGGCTCCCGGGCACACTCTCCGGTGTCTCCACTCTCTCCAGTGTCTCCACTCCTCTACTGCCAACTTCACTGCCAGTAGCTCCCGGGCACACTCTCTCCAGTGTCTCCACTCTCTCCAGTGTCTCCACTCCTCTAGTGCCAACTTCACTGCCAGTAGCTCCCGGGCACACTCTCTCCAGTGTCTTCACTCTCTCCAGTGTCTCCACTCCTCTAGTGCAAACTTCACTGCCAGTAGCTCCCGGACACACTCTCACCAGTGTCTCCACTCTCTCCAGTGTCTCCACTCTCTCCAATGTCTCCACTCTCTCCAGTGTCTCCACTCTCACCAGTGTCTCCACTCACTCCGGTGTCTCCACTCTCTCCAGTGTCTCCACTCCTCTAGTGCCAACTTCACTGCCAGTAGCTCCCGGGCACACTCTCTCCAGTGTCTCCACTCTCTCCAGTGTCTCCACTCCTCTTGTGCCAACTTCACTGCCAGTAGCTCCTGGTCACCCACGTCATAATTGCTCTCCGCAGCAGCACGCCCTCCGGAGCGATGTGGTACCCAAGAAAAGAGACGGTGTGGGTGTGGAACACGCACTTTTCTCCCTTTACATAGAGATGGTGTTTAAGTAGACATTGCAGGACAGCACGAACGTGAGCCACGTATTCCGAGTATGTTGGGGAGTAAATCAAGATGTCATCTATATAAACCATTATGTACCTCCCCAACATATCCCCGAAAACCTCGTTTAGAAAGACCTGGAACAACACTGGCATGTTAGCAAGCCCGTACGGCATCACCAGGTATTTATAGTGGCTCGACGGCGTGCTGAATGCAGTCTTCCACTCGTCTCCTTCCCGGATACACACTAGATTGTACGTGCTCTGGAGGTCAAGTTTGGTGAAGAAGCCTGCCCCCCTTAACTGCTCTAAGGCCAATGGGATGAGAGGCATTGGATAGCGATACTTCACAGTTATGGACTCTATAGTCTATACAGGGTCTCAACCCCCCGTCCTTCTTAACAAAAAAGAAGCTGGCTGAAGCAGGGGAGGTGGCGAATGTAGCCCTGCTCCAGCATCTCCTTTATGTAAGTTTCCATAGCTTTGTTCTCGGCCACAGAGATTGGGTAGATCCGGTTCCTGGAGGGCACGGTCTCCGGGAGGAGGTTAATGGCGCAGTCCCAGGACCAGTGGGGAGGGAGACACCTGGCTTTTTCGTTGGAAAACACCCTGCTCAGGTCCGCATACTCAGAGGGGATGTTCATTGGGAGGGCGCCCTCAGGGCTCTCCGCCGACGTAGCTCCACACGTGACAGTCAGGCAGGATTTCCGGCACCTCATCGAACCTTCACCCAGAACCTTCAACTTGTTTCAGGTGATGGTAGGGTCATGCTGTTAAAGCTACGGAAGGCCCAGGATGACGGGGTCCATGGAGGACGACAGTACCAGTATCTCCAGTATCTCCCAATGGCAGCCGTTGATGGAAATAGTGACAGGGCGGGTCTCGAGGGTTATCGAGCTGGACCCCACAGGACGACCATCCAGTGCTTGTATGGGCACTGAGGACCTCAAACAGTGGAACGGCAACTGTAGCGCAGTAACCAGGGACTGGTCTATGAAGCTCCCCGCAGCTCCGGAGTCAATCTGAGCTGTTGTGAGGTGAGAGAAAGAACCACCAGACAGAACAATTGAGTAGCAGAACGGACTAGCTATGTTGCTTAAAAGCATCTGTAGTGATCTGTTTGCTCCTCCTCCTACATCTCTCTGTGTAGAGATCTTGCAGGGATGGTAGGTCAGACCTTGTGATGCTCTCTGCTGTTTTAATCACCCTCTAAAGTGCTTTGCGGTCGAGGGCGGTGCAGCTGCCATACCAGGCGGTGACACAGCCGGTCAGGATACTCTCGATAGTGCATCTGTAGAAGTTGGTGAGTATCTTGGAATCCATGCCAAATCTCCTTAATTGGCATAGGAAGAAGAGCCGTTTCCTGGCCTCCTTCACCACGACGTTAGAGTGATGAGACCAGGTCAAGTCATCACTGATGTTGACCCAGAGGAACCTGATGTTGTGAACTCTCTCTACTGCAGACCCATTGATGTGTATGGGGGCGTGGTCTCCCCGCCGCTGCTTCCTGTGATCAACAATCATCTCCTTCGTTTTGCTGATATTGAGCTGGAGGTTGTTTTCCTGACACCACGAAGTCAGTGACCTTACTTTGTCTCTATAAGCTGACTCGTTGTTATCAGGCCTATGATGGTGGAGTTGTCAGAAAACTTAATGATGTTGTTGGAGACGTGAGTTGCCAGGCAGTCGTGGGTGAAGAGAGAGTACAGGAGCGGGCTCACCACACAGCCCTGGGGGGAACCAGTACTGAGAGTCAGTGAGGAGGAGGTGGCGTTGCCCATCCGCACCACCTGAGGTCTGTCCGTCAGAAAGTTCAGGATCCATCTGCACATAGTGGGGTTGAGACCCAGATCCCTGAGCTTAACCGCCAGCTTGTGGGGTACAATGGTGTTGAAGGCTGAGCTATAGTCAATGAACAGCATTCTCACATATGTGTTCCTTTTGTCCAGATGAGAGAGTGCAGAGTGGAGGGTCAGAGCGATGGCGTCCTCTGTGGATCTGTTTTGTCTGTAGGCAAACTGTAGCAGGTCAAGTGTTACAGGCATGGAGTCTGTGATGTGTGTTTCAACTAGCCGGTCAAAGCACTTCATGATGATTGGTGTGAGTGCTACAGGGCGGTAGTCATTCATGCAGAGGACTTTTTGCTTTTTTGGCACAGGAATAATGATGGACTTTTTGAAGCAGGTGGGGACCACTGATTGATGTAGCGATAGGTTGAAGATATCAGTAAAGACATCAGCCAGTTGGTCAGCACAGACCTTGAGAACACAGCCTCAGATGTTATCTGGTCCAGGAGCCTTGCGGGTGTTAATCCTTTTTAGGGCTTTACAGACGTCTGACCTGGTCATTTGGAAAGGGCAGCCATCCTGGTCCATTTGAGTATCCGTGCCAGGAATGATGTTCTCAAAGTGAGCATAGAAAGAGTTCAGTTCCTCTGGGAGAGAAGCCGACACTTCCTCCACACTGTCTGAATAGCCTTTATAGTCAGTGATGGTTCTCAGACCACTCCACATGTTCCTGGTATTGGAGCCTGGTAGAGAGATTCTACTTTGACTCCGTATTGACTTTTTGCAGTTTTTATTGCCTTCCTGAGATCATACCGGGATTTCTTATAATTGTCCATGCTGCTGGAGTTGAATGCTGCAGTCCGTGCCTTTAGCATGGCATGGAAAACCACGGTTTTTGATTAGGGAATGATTTTGTTGTTGTACGTGGTACAACGTCGTCAATATATTTGCTAATAAAACCGGTTACTGACTCTGTGTATTCATAGATATTGCCTCCAGACGCCTCTTGGAACATTTCCCAGTCTATGGTGAGGAAACAATCACGTAAATCGGCGTCCGATTTGTCCGTCCATCGTTGAATGGACCTCGTCACTGGCTTCTCTTGTTTTAGCCTCTGCCTGTAAGCAGGGAGTAACAGTATCGACGCGTGGTCTGATTTGCCGAAAGCAGGACGGGGTAGGGCCTTATATCCATGATGAAATGGAGAGTAGACATTGTCCAGAGTGTTTTTCCCGCTTGTCGGGAAGTTGATGTGTTTTTTAAACTTCGGTAGGACTTTCTTCGGATTGGAGCCGTTAAAATGTCTTCAGATTGGCGCCAGCAACTATAAAGGCAGCCTCCGGATGTAAACATTCAAGCCTATCGATAACTCAAAAAAGTTTGTTGAGCTCAGCCCCAGCATTGGCTTGGGGGGGATGTACACAGCTGTTAAAATGACTGATGTAAGCTCCCGGGGTAGATAGTAAGGGCGACATTTAATCGTAAGATGCTCCAGATCAGGAGAGCATCCAGAAGAGATACAGTCCACATCCAGACACCAAAGATTGTTTACCATGAAGCAGACACCACCACACCTCACGTAATGACAAGCAAACAATAATCCGTGCTGAAGTGTGACTATCAGAACCGATATATACTGAACTAATGACTAAATAAAAACAGGTGTGTCCTCGGGGTGCGCTGCTGCCATCACTCTCCAGCTGGTGGTTAGTACACCGACGAGGTGGAGCGCCGGAGAGGAAGAGGAGGTGCGGTGCCACACGGAGCAGACGTTGTTGCACTTTGGGGTTTCAGGATGGGCATTTATAAAAGCACTTTGTGACAACTGCTGATGTAAAAAGGGCTTTATAAATGTGATTGATTGATTGATTGATTTGTGCATTCTTGGTTTCATAACCAAGTCTATCTAAAACAAACAATGTTTGGGCACGGAGGCAGATGCTTCAGCAGGATATAAACAGGCTCAAAGTATATCATATTGTTGTCCAAAAGTATTTGTAAAAATATTTGTCTTAGGCCTGTTTCCCAGCAGGTTATCTCTGTCTGACAGGTTTAACTATCATAACATTACAGTCAACAGTCAATATTACCGTTAACAGTCTAGTTCTCCTCATATCCACGGATCTCCCAGCTTCACAGAACTCCTTGAAATGTGTTCAGTGGCTTGACAGCATGGCTTCAAATAAAGTTCAAATGTGCAAAATCTTAGAAAAGCGCCTATCTGAGGTTTTCCCTCGTTAGTCCTGTATTGTTTTTTGCATTAGTCCTGCATCCCAAAAGTGTTCGGCAAGTATGGTCAGGGTGTGCAACTTATATTATGCAACAGTTGGATATTTTGAATAGACACACGGACTAATGAAATACCTAATGAAGCACTGTCTGTAATATAAAGCACTGCATACATGCACACCATACTCATAACTTTTCTATCACAGACAAAATCTCATATCGTAGCTTCTTGTCAACGTATTTAAATGGATGGCACAAGAGAAACAAGCACACATTTTTATGGCTTATGTTGGCTACTGCTCTGTTAGCTCTACAGTAGCTGGCTTGCAGACACAAGATATTTACACCTGAAGACTTCTAACACCTGAGGTGTGTGGTTATTATTGTGCTATCGAGACTGGAGTAACATAAAACTTCTTCATTGGTCTAGTCTGTATTCACCACTGACGATAAATACACACCCTGGACCAATCTCTGACCTGCATGGGTTTAAACACGCCCTTCTCATTTGCATGAGGAAAACAGGAAATAGAGAATTGATTTAACTGTTGTATAATTGAGATGAGTAAAATGGGGAATGTTGCATGAGGAAATGAGAAATGGATGTATGAATAAACTGTTCTAGGAAAAAGAAAACAAAAGTGAGGTATTGAAAAATGAAAAGGGCCAGAAAATGATAAATAGAAGTAAAATAACATATTTTTTAAATATATTTTACTGACTGATTGCAGACAAAAGAAATATATATATATATATATATATATATATATATATATTAAATTTCATACAATCAATTTACATTGTTTATCTCATCTGACCTGACATCTGTGTTATCTTGGATTCCACACCTTAGCGGGATGCAATGAAGAAATGGAAAGGAACTGGCCTTGATGTCTAGAGTTGAGCTTGAGGGCATGAGGTCTTTCAAACAACAATATGCACTTTAGTGTTGTTGTTAAATTTGAGCAAAGTTAGACAAAGAAGAAATGGTTATTGCAGCAAATATTGATTTATTTGTGTTTTGAATCATTAACATGCAGGAAGTAGATATAATTGTTCTTGTCCAGTCCAGCCACTCAAATTGTCTTCACAATGTTCTTATTCACCACAACATGTAATGTGTTGTAAACACAATTATTCCTTATAACATTAACTTTACACTGACTTTGCTTCATCAATGAGTAATGTTGACTTGCTGCTACTGAGTAACGTGGACTTGCAAACTACTGAGTAATGTGGACTTGCAAACTACTGAGTAATGTGGACTTGCTACTACTGAGTAATGTGGATGTCTTACCCAGCAATGTTAAAATGTCTGTGTTAACTGTAAGTCTGTGAGATGAATAACATATATAACAAAATGTTATAGACAATATTGCTCATTATAAAATGGATTAATGTCTTACATATAATATTATTAATTATAAAAAAGATTCATGTTTCAAAAACATTATTATTAATTTTAAAATAGATTAATTTGGTATTTAGATTATTGTTTATGTGAAGAAAGATGGATATGTTTTACTTTTTTACTATTATTCATTATAAAATATCTGTTATAAAAGAAATGAATGTATTAGAGACATTTTATTATTATTATATATTACTGTTATTCATTATAAAACATGTATTATCCATTAGATGCATCAGACACACCTCCCCCTCGTATTACCTTTAGAAAGGAGGGCGTTGATAGTTTATAGCAGAATAAATGTAATGCAGTGTTGACATTACTATCAAGGTTAACATTCACATTGTTCATTTTATAACTGCATTTTAACTAACTAAACTTCCTGGAGAGTTTATCATGCTGGAATATTGTTTTAGCTTTTTTTTTAACAATCCTGACTTCATAACCCACAATAATAGACATTAATATTTCATGACTAAAGCTGTTGTTATGCAGACTGGAACATTAAGGAGAATCTCTGTTGTTTAGATCAGATTCTGTTTTCCCTTCCTACTGCACTGAAAATAAAGAAGCAAAACAAAATAAAATATATGAAATAGATCAATAAATGAACAATTCACAAATACAAATTGGACATTTTTTGCAGTCATGCTTTCCATGTATATTTTCTACTATGTCAAATTACTAGAACAGAGGAAACGGTCCCCCTGCAATGCATTCTACACTAATTTTATTCTATATTAATATTATTCTAAAGTGATGTAATTCTACCCTAATGTAAATCTACACAAATGTAATTCTACACTGATGCAATTTTACTCAGATGCAATTCTACATGCACAAAATTCAACACTGATGCAATTATATACTGACATAATTCTACACCAACGTAATTCTACACTGATATAATTACATACTGATGTTATACTACACTGATTTAATTCTACAGTGATGAATTTCCACACTGATGAAATTCAACACTGAATTCTACAGTTAATCCTCATTCTAAACTGATAGGATCCTACACTAATGAAATTATACACCCTAACTTTGACATATCGGAGCTGAACATATTAGTTTTTTTTCAACATACGGTGCATAGTGAAAACACAGCATTTTTACTTAACGTTGTAACATGTGGCTCAGAGGCACCTCAGAAAATTCAACCAATGCATTCCTCTATTTAGTTGAATTTCTTGACTGCCTGAGTCTGAAGGTCAATGATCCGATACAGCTGAACACTGCTGTATAGGGGTTTTGGACTATGATAAGACTTTTAAGCCTCCATTATTGAGATGATTGACTAACTGCCTGACTGACTGACTGGCTGGCTGGCTGCTTGTCTGATTAGCTGACTGGTTGTGGAGCCTGGGGTGACATCATATCTTCACAAGAGTTTCACTGAAACCATCTTAGAAGTCGACACCACCAGACCGTCAAAATCTGAGCTTCCTTCCCACAATCCTTTGATTGTGTTCCGCATTTGAAATGTTTCGTCCCGCCTCCAGCGACGGCTCAGATGGGAGGAGTTGGTTTGGGGTTGGAGGTGTCCCCCGTCTCCCCCTGTCACCAGGGAAACTGACAGGCCATCTAATTGGCTTTAATCAACTGGCGTCTGTGCTTCGCTAGTGACTGTGGCATTCGTGGAGCCAAGTGACAGAGAGACAGAGAGGTAGCCTGCATTCTGCTGTATGACTGCCCCGGGCTTCAGGCTCTAACAACACAGCAGAACACCACAACGACACTTCACAGGAAACACCACAGCAGAACCTCTTTGGTCAATATGCAAAAATAAAGAATAAAGAGGAAAAAACTGAAACAGTGAGAGAAAGGGAGAGACTACTTTCTGTTTCATATGTAAAACCACCACATCATTCTTTTTTATCATTTCTCTTACAGCTTTGAATTACAGAGGAATCTCTGCCATGTGTAAGAAGCTGAGAAATCAATGATTCATCAGAAGGAGTTCTAGAAGGCTGAGAAAGAGAAGAGAGTTCTGGGATGGAACCAACATTTGCTAAAGTTCCATCTCCTTAAGCAATTATTGGTGGTGATAGTTTGGCAGACTGAAGAGTTGTCAACAACTGGCCTTAAACAAAGTGCAAAGCTGAGATGAACAGAGCCTGAGGGAACAATCAGCCTTTTAAATGAATAATGGCCATCCAGATATCTGTCTCCATGAAGAGGAATAACAGAAGGCCATAACCTACTTTACTACCAGCACAACTCTCTACTAGCATGCTACTTGGAGACAAGAGCAGTATGTTATTCAAATGTGTTCTATAATTTTTAAATAGGACCAAATGTTATAATTATTATATTATAATATTTAAAATTTCAATCCATATTTTCCACTTTACCCCTCTCTACACTCTTTGTAATTGCTGCTAGTTAACATTGTTATGTATCTTTTTACTTTATATATTTCTTAATGCTTACTGCATAGATGTCATGTGCCATGTCACAATAATTTCAACTCTTTAATTCCTTCCTATCAAAGACTCACGAATCTCTAGTGAAAATGCATCTTTGTGTTTTTTTTATCTAGTTGTTTTTTGGATATGAATCAGGTTTTAAGTCAGGATACTGTGCAATTACTGCAATGTAAATAATTTTATTACCATGGATGTGAAAATGAGTTGCCCTATTTAATGACCTGGGGAAAGCTTTTGATAGAGTTTATTAGGCTTTGACTTTGGAATGGTTTAAGAATTATCTCTCTGGGAGAACCAATGCTATAAGGATAAATAGTGCTAAATTGGAATTTGTAAAAGTTCATAAAGCGGAACTTCAAGATTAGATTTTAGGACCTCTTCTGTTCACATTATTAAAACAATCGTAGAAATTATTTTCAAATTGTAAAAAAAATGATGCGTATGATATAGCCTTTTCTTACCTACAAACAGATTTTCTAGCAATGCAGAAACACCCCCCCAGATTTCTAGTGCTAAATGAAAAAAAACTGAAATAGAGCTTACCTAACATTTGATTAAAGAAAATAAATTTTCCATGCCTTTTTCATGCCAGTTATACATTATGGATATCATTTCTAGATGCACTTAGTTGCTATTACTTTAAAACCATTTAATGTTGTATACCACTGAGCTCTGTTTTATTTCAGGTGTCATTTTTAGGAAACGTTATTTCATTATATAGGAAAACGTTGGGTGGGCCTCTCTGAATGTAAGAAGAGAACAATGTGCTATATTACAAAGTATAAAGCTGTCTTGCAGAAACTACCAACACATCTGACTTCAGTTATCAATGTTAAATCCACACATTGCGGTACAAGAACAAATTACTGGTAATGCTGGATACAGCTATGATGGCTTCAGAGTCAGGTAAAACCACTTTCAGGTGAAACTGCTTTCAGGTAAAACCGCTTTCAGTAATTATGCCCCACAGAATGAGCTGAAAGTAGAACTAAAACTCAAGAACATGGCGTCATTTGTAGAGTTTAAAAGAATGCTTGTAGATTTTGTTTTTATTTATTTTGTTTTAAACGATTGCCCAAGTTCTCCATTTTCTCAATGACTTTATTTAGATTTCCTTTATTTCATTATTGTAAATTATCTTCTTTCTTTTGAAATGTATCTTCTCTTGCAAATTAGAATTCATGCTCAATGTTTCTCACTGAATTAATGCATTAAAATGAATTAAATATAATTATTAACTGATCCTGTGTCACTTTGAAAGATTCATTAACTGCCTTTCACTTGCAAATTAATTCTGTCCCAAAGCACATCTAAATCCATTTAATTCTACATTTCCCAAAAAATATAAAATATGTTTTTATATTTCGTTAATGCCCATGTCTGTAATAGTTCAGAAATATAATAGTTCTAGAATGGTGCTTTAAGGCTCTATACCAGAAAGATCAATAAATAATATCAAAAAACATTCTGCCCAGATGATTGGTTGGTCTAAGTATTTAGAGGTAGTGGTAAGTCAAATATAGACATCTAGGTATTTGCAGTTAGGTCCAGAAATATTTGGACACTGACACAATTTTCATAATTTTGTCTCTGTACACCACTTCAATGGATTTCAACTTTAATTCAAGGGGTTGAACAAAAATATTGCATGAAACGTTTAGGAATTGCAACCATTTTCATACACAGTCCCCTTATTTCAGGGGACCAAATGTAATTAGACAAATAAACAATCATAAATAAAATGTTAATTTTTAATACTTTGTCAAGAATCCTTTGCTGGCACGAGAGATGGCCTGAAGTCTGGAATGCATGGACATCACCAAACGCTGGGTTTCCTCCTTTGTGATGCTTTGCCAGGCCTTTACTGCAGCTGTCTTCAGTAGTTGTTTGTTCGTGGGTCTTTCTGTCTTAAGTTTTGTCTTCAGCAAGTGAAATGCATGCTCGATCGGGTTGAGATCAGGGGATTGTGTTGGCCATTGCAGAATATTCCACTTATTTGCCTTAAAAAAAACTCCTGGGTTGCTTTCGCAGTATGTTTTGGGTCATTGTCCATCTGTAAAGTGAAGTGCTGTCCAATCAATTTCGTTGAATTTGGCTGAATCTGAGCAGACAATATATCGCAATATATCACTTCAGAATTCATCCGGCTGCTTCTGTCTTCTGTTACATCATCCATAAACACTAGTGACCCAGTGCCATTGGAAGACATGCATGCCCATGCCATCACACTGTCTCCGCCGTTTTTTACAGATGATGTGGTATGCTTCGGATCATGTGCCGTTTCAAGCCTTCTCCATACTTTTTTTCTTATTTTCATCTGTCCAAAGAATGCTGTTCCAGAACTGGGCTGTCTTTTTTAAATGTTTTTGGCAAAGTCTAATCTGGCCTTTTTATTCTTGAGGCTTATGAATGGTTTGCTCCTTGTGGTGAACCCTCTGTATTTGCTCTTGTGAAGTCTTCCCTTTATGGTAGACTTGGATAATGATATGCCTACCTCCTGGAGAGTGTTCTTCACTTGGCTGGATGTTGTGAAGGGGTTTTTCTTTACCATGGAAAGGATCCTATGATCATCCACCACTGTTATCTTTCGTGGACGTCCAGGCCTTTTTGTGTTGCAGAGCTCACCAGTGAGTTCTTTTTTCTTAGAATGTACCAAAACATTTGATTTGGACACTCCTAATGTTTCTGTTATCTCACTGATGGACTTTTATTATTTTTTTCACTTGCATTGAGAGCTCCTTTGACCACATGTTGTGGGTTCACAGCAACAGCTTCCAAATGTGAATGCCACACCTGGAATCAACTCCAGACATTTTACCTGCTTAACTGTTGAAGAAATAACGAAGGAATAGCTCACACCTGTCCATAAAACAGCTTTTGAGTTCCCAATTACTTTTGGTCCCTTGAAAATAGGGGGGTACATATTAAAGAGCTGTCCCAAGCCCTTCCTTCAATTTGGATGTGAATACCATCAAATTCAAGCTGAGAGACTGCACTTTAAGCCCATATTCATTATTTAACTGTAACTTTAATATATTTTGGTAAACAGCCAAAATAACAAAACTTAACTGTATAGGTAGTGTTAAGTCAAAAATAGACATCTAGGTATTTATAGGTAGTGTTCAGTCAATTATAGACATCTAGGTATTTAAAGGTAGTGTTAAGTCAAATATAGACATCTAGTTGTTTATTGGTAGTGTTAGGTCAAATATAGACATCTAGGTATTTAAAGGTAGTGTTAAGTCAAATATAGACATCTAGGTATTTAAAGGTAGTGTTAAGTCAAATATAGACATCTAGGTATGTATAGGTAGTGTTCAGTCAAATATAGACATCTATGTATTTAAAGGTAGTGTTCAGTCAATTATAGACATCTAGGTATTTAAAGGTAGTGTTAAGTCAAATATAGACATCTAGTTGTTTATTGGTAGTGTTAGGTCAAATATAGACACCTAGGTATGTATAGGTAGTGTTAAGTCAAATATAGGCATCTAGTTGTTTATAGGTAGTGTTAAGTCAAATATAGACATCTAGGTATGTATAGGTAGTGTTAAGTCAAATATAGACATCTAGATATTTAAAGGTAGTGTTAAGTCAAATATAGACATCTAGGTATGTATAGGTAGTGTTAAGTCAAATATAGACATCTAGTGGTTTATAGGTAGTGTTAGGTCAAATATAGACATCTAGGTATTTAAAGGTAGTGTTAAGTCAAATATAGACATCTAGCTGTTTACAGTTAGTGTTAAGTCAAACACACTGCTCAAAAAATTAAGGGAACACTTAAATCGCACATCAGGATGAAGGAAATATACAACTCTGGAAAAAATTAAGAGACCACTGCACCTTTTTCTTTCCTTTCCAAAAAAATTGGAAAGGAAGGTTTTGAGTGAGGAACAGAAGGGTTAAAATTAAGAGACCACCGCAAATTGAATGCTTCTGTTCCTCACTCAAAACGTTCCATTTCAACTTTTTTGGAAAGGAAAGAAAAAGGTGCACTGATCGCTTAATTTTTTCCAGAGCTGTATTAAAGATCAAAATCTTTATTGTACATTGTGTAATTTGTTGAGAACAAAATGACGTAACAATGGTCAGTGTGAACCAAAATCACCAACTGATTGAAGGATGGATTCAATCTCACACCGAAAATCAAAGTAAACAATTGAAATCACAGGCTGTTCCAAATTGCATGAATTTCATCATGGCAACTCATAATGTGACTCAGTAGTGTGTATGGCCCCCACGTGCCTGTATGCACTCCCGACAACATCTGGGCATGCTCCTGAAGAGACGGTGGATGGTGTCCTGGGGGATCTCCTCCCAGACCTGGATCAGGGCATCAGTGAGCTCCTGGACAGTCTGTGGCACTACTTGGTACACCCATACATAACGTCGGATACACCCATACATCCCAGAGGTTCTCAACTGGATTCAGGTCTGGGGAACGTGAGGAACAGTCAATGGCATCAATGCCTTCATCATCCAGGAGCTGCCTACACACTCTGGCCACATGAGGCAGGGCATTGTCCTGCACCAGGAGGAACCCAGGGACCACTGCACCAGCGTAAGGTCTGATGATGTGTTTGAGGATGTCATCCTGGTACCTAACAGCAGTCAGGGTACTGTTGGCTAGCACGTGGAGGTCTGTGTGACCCTCCAAGTATATGCCTCCCCAGACCATCACTGACCTACTGCCAAATCAGTCATGCTGGATGATGTTGCAGGCAGCATAACGTTCACCATAGCATCTCCAGACTCTTTCACGTCTGTCACATGTGCTCAGTGTGAACCTGCTCTCATCTGTGAAGAGAATAGGACCCCAATGGTGGACCTGCCAATTCTGGTGTTCTCTGGTGAATGCCAATTGAGCTGCAAAGTGCTTTGCTGTGAGCACAGGTCCCACTACAGGACGTTGGGCCCTCATCCCACCCTCATAGAGTCTGTTTCTGACAGTTTAGTCAGAAACATGCCCACCAGTAGCCTGCAGGTGGTCATTTTGTAGGGCCCTGGCAGTGCTCCTCCTGTTCCTCCTCACACAAAGGAGCAGATACCGGTCCTTTTGCTGGGTTGATGCCCTTCTATGGCCCTGTCCAGCTCTCCTCGTGTAACGGCCCGTCTCCTGGTATCTCCTCCATGCTCTTGAGACTGTACTGGGAGACGCTGCAAACCTTCTTGTGACGGCACATATGGATGTGCCATCCTGGAGGAGCTGGACTCCCTGTGCAACCTGAATGGGCTGCAGGCACCGCCTCATGCTACCAGTAGTGACAAGGACATTATCAAAAACAAAACTAGAGAGGAATCAGTCAGGAAGGATAAGGAGATAACAATTGTTTGTGGCCACCACATACAAAACCATTCCCTTTTTGGAGGTTGTCTTGCAGTTGCCTCGCCAGTGCACCTGTTGTCACTTTCATTTGAACAAAACAGGTGACATTGATTCACTATTGCTTATGCTTCCAAACTGGACAGATTGATATCCCTAAAGTTGAATTGACTTGTTGTTATACAGCACTGTGATGATTACGTGTTCCCTTAAATTTTTTGAGCAGTGTATGAACATCTTGGTACAGTATTTAGAGCCTAGTGTTACAATTAATACAGACATCTAGGTATTTAGAGTTAGCGTTAAGTCAAATATAGACATCAAGGTACAATATTTAGAGCCTAGTGTTATGTCAAATATAGACATTTAGGTATTGAGAGTTTGTGTTAAGTGTCAAATAAAACTTCTAGGTATTTAGAAAGTGTTAAGTCAAATATAGACATCTAAGTGTTAAGTATAAATAGACATATTTATACTTTTAAAGGCAACAAATTTGTTGCATAAACTATAACATAAACCATGCTGTTGTTTTTTAGATGTCTATATTTGACTTAACAATATATTTAATACTTCTAAATGTTCTGCCCTCGTCTATTTGCACTTCTGGTTAGATGCTAACTGCATTTTGTTGTACTGTACTTGTTCAATGACAATAAAGTTTAATCTAATCTCATATAATCTCATACAATCGTGTCTGCCTCTAACAGGTCATGAGTCAATATAAGGCTGTTGTCTGCCTCTAACAGGTCATGAGTCAATATAAGGCTGTTGTCTGCCTCTAACACATAATTGGAAGGTCCATATTTCTTCCACTGGAACTCAACACATTAGTGTTGTCTGCCATTACAGAACATTAACCAATATATATTCAGTGTTGCTCTTTCTACTTCCAAGGCGCATCTCTCTTCAAACAAAGGAATGTTTGGTAAGACGACTGCAGTGGATTCAGGAGAGTTGAAACACCATTTTGGAACAAGGCAGAGAATGTTGCAGCAGAACGACATCCCTCTGGCTTTTTTTAAGAAACAAAATAAACTAAAATAACTCAAGTTTGATTTGAATTGAAAGTCCTCATAACTGAAAATAAACAGTAGGTGTCAACAGTTCCATTTTTTTGCATACCACCAACATCTATTAACAACAAAATCTTTCCTGTCAGTCAATCTGTCTGTCTGCATTCCATCGACATCTTCTAACAGCTACAAAGTGTCTGTCTGTCTATCTCTCTGCATACCATATTTTAACAACATCCTTCTGTCTGTCTGTTCTCCTGTCTGTCTGTTTGTCTGTCTACATAGCAATCTTAGAATGTTTTTGTCTATCATTTTATATATTTTGGATTTGAATTGAGGTGGGTGGGAGTGGTTGGAGGTGATTGGAAGTGGTTGGTGGTGGTTAGAGTTGGGTGGAGGTGGATGAATGTGGATGAGGGGGATGCGGTGGTTGGAGGCGGGTGAGATGGGAGGAGGTGGACAAGGTGGGTGGGGGGGG
>JACXGI010015062.1:0-17992 GCA_016801175.1 Esox masquinongy
GATTTCATTACTTGATATGGTTAGTTCTTAATGAGACTTGTGCTATTAACAGAATGTAAACTTTTAAAATTGTGATGTATTTCAAAAGTTACATTATTGTTGGAAATACCCATCCATTTGTATGTTTGAGCCTGTGAATGGATTTAGTGTTTTATTAATAATAATAATAATAATACATTAAACTTATATAGCACTTTTCTGGGACCCAAAGATGCTTTACATCTGGTAGAAAACAAACAACATCCGAGGAGAGAGATTGGACAATACACAAATGTAATGAAAAGGACTCAGGAATGACACTGAATGAAGGGAAAGGGCAGGGGCTAGGGGGTAGGCTTGTTTGAACAGATGAGGGTTGTGGCGGTAGATGAAGATGGCAACAGATTCAGAGTCACAGATTGATTGTGGAAGAGAGTTCTAAAGCCTTGGAGCAGCCCTGGAGAAAGCCCTGTCTCCAAAGCTCCGTAGCTTGGGATGATGCGGTGACCAGAGGTAGCAGAGCGGAGTGACCGAGAGGGTTTTATAGGTGAGCAGAAGAATTTTATAATGAATGCGCTGGGGGACGGGGAGATAGTGGAGTTCACAGAGTATGGGGTGATGTGCTGCCAGGGCTTGATGTGAGTGAGAAGTCTGGCTGCTGAGTTTTGGAACATAGTTTATGGAGAGATGAGGAGTTGATGCCAGAAAGAAGAGAGTTGCAATAGTCTAGGCGGGAGGAGATGAATGCATGTATTAATGTTTCAGTGGCAGTACGGGAGAGGGAGGCCTTTAGTTTGGCAATATTGCAGAAGTGAAAGAATGAGGATTTGACTGTCTGTCTTATGTGATGTTCAAAGCTGAGGGAGGAGTCCAGGATGACGCCTAGTTTGCGTGCATGGGGCAAAGGAGAGACAACGGTGTCGTCGATGGTGAGAGTGAAGGTGCCAGTTTTGGTTATCGTGGATTTAATGCCTATGAGTAGTAGCTCCATTTTGTCACTGTTGAGCTTGAGGACGTTTTGCTGTATCCATGTTTTTATTGTTGACAGGCAGGATTCAATGTGGACAAAAGGTGGTTGGTGAGAGATTTGGTGCTAAGGTAAATTTGAGTGTCGTCGGCATAGCAGTGGAAGTCAAGTTTGAAGTGATGGAGAATCTGACCAAGGGGGAGGATGTAGACGATGAAGACCAAGAACAGAGCCCTCGGGGACAAACTGAGTGACTGCAGCGGAATCAGAATTATGGCCATTGAGGGAGATGTAGTGGGTACGGTTGGTGAGGTGTGAGTGTAGCCAGGAGAGTGCGGTACCCTCAACACCCAGAGCCCCGAACCTGGTTTTACGGGTTGTACATCCATAAATGGAACTCACCCTCTGTGCCGTCTGGCTCGGCCTGCTCCTCACGCTGCTTCTGCTTGAATTTCAAGTTGCCATGGTGCAAAACAGCTCCTGTCAGCTTGTAGATGGCCATCTTCTCATCATTGGTGAAGCCCAGAATTGTAATGGCATCCTGGGTTTAGAAGAGAAACAGAACAGATGAACTGAAGGTGGCATGCTCAGTTTGTGCACAGAACTGTGCAACTCCAGAACAATTGAAGTGGATAGATGTGTCAGACTTCTCTGTTACGCATGAAGTGTGAAGGCATAAAAAGTGTATTGATGCTCCCTTTTGACTTACATCTGTGGCATCCAGCTCTTCCTTGTCGTTGATGCTGGCCACAGTGATCTGACCCTGGCTACACATGGGGAAGTCATAGGGGTTGGTTGTGATGAGGGCCATTTCTGTGGACAACAGAGAACAACAGACTTTTCAGTTAAATCTCTTAAACCTCTTGACTTTCCTCCTCTCCTCATTAAATGGACTTGTGGATACATGTAGTATACTGCAAATACCATCTTCAGAAGGGACAGACACTCCTCAACTAGAGTATCACAGTACAAATTTAATAAAGACCTGCCATGTCTAGATCCCTTGTAACCTTGTATGAGCTCATTCTAATAGTTTTATAATAGTGTTCCACACATGGATGTGGGAATAATGTTCCCTGAACCTCTACTTTACCGTACCAACAATCTCAGGTTTGTGGTTGGTCATCATCTGGAAGAAGATGTGGTAGCCTCTCTCATCGGGCAGCTGGAAGGACACTCTGGACTTCTCCAGCAGGTCTGAGAGAGAAAGAGAGGGACACAAAGTGACACATAGAAATGAGATTATACAACATTTGATGATAAGATCTCCAATTTAAGAAATGTAGGAAAACACTTAAGAAACAATCAAAACTGACTCACAGGTCTCAATGTCAGCTTTGGCCAGTTTGCTTCCTTGGAAGTGAATCCTGATGAATTTACCCTGTAGTAGAACATGAGGGTTAGAAATAGTTCAACACAATGAATGTAACATTAATGCATCCCTTTAAATGTTACAGCTTGTTACTATGAAATACAATAGCTTCCACAGTAGTCCTACAGCTTCATACTTACAAAACGAGAGGAGTTGTCGTTCCTCACAGTCTTGGCATTACCATAAGCCTCCAGCAGAGGGTTGGCAGCAATGATCTGATCCTCAAGAGACCCCTGATTGAGACAAAAAAAAAGTCAAGTTATTTGTTTATATAAGCAATACTTATGAAATCCAACTGGGTTAAAACGGCAAAACATGCCTGCATTTTGCCAGGTTCTGCTTCCTTCTTGGCACCAGACACTGCGATGGTGGCAAAGTACTGGATGACACGTTTCGTGTTGACTGTCTTTCCTGCACCAGATTCTCCACTGGTTCATCACAGAAAAAGAAGGGTTTATGTCATATGTTTAAATGTCAGATTGTCTTTCACTATGAAGTACAACTGAAAAATGAGCTGCCTTCCATAACAAATAATTCAACACACTGACTCATTATTTTACATAGCCAAATCCATTCATGAGATCATCCATTTTGATCACACACAAGCGACTCAACATGTTAAATTAAAACACTTTCTTGAGTTGCATTTTTGTAAAGAACTTACGTAATCAGGACTGACTGGTTCTCCTGGTCTGTAACCCAAACACATATTGCTCATCATAATCATGTCAATATTATTGTAACCAAAGCTTAACCATGAATTTATTTGAAGAAATTTTCTGTTAATGTTAGCGACATTTCTAGCAAAATATGCTAACACAGGCAAAAAGAGACACCTCTCAAAATCACATTTTAACATCCATTCAGTCATCTTCAACTACATCCATCTATCCATCCAGCTCCATGCATCTCCATTTATTCATCCATCCATTTATCCATCCATTCGTGCGAGCTCATACCAATCTGCATAAACTGGAAGGCGTTATCAGAGACGGAGAAGATGTGGGGTGGAGCCTCCATCCTCTTCTTCCCTCTGTAGGCGTTGACAACCTCCATGTCGTACACAGGGAGCCACTTGTAGGGGTTCACCGTGGCACAGAAGAGCCCAGAGTAGGTCTGGATAAAAGGATTACAAAATAAGGTGTCAGTTAAATAATGCTGACCTTTACCTGGATTTATGACCAGATGTGATGGGTGTCCTTTGTTATACTGGTAAGTTTTGATTTCTACATCTTTTGATGTGTAGTACTGAATGTTCGTGTGTAATTGTGTGCATGTTTATGTAGGTTTCTTACATAGATCATCCATGCTGCATAGCGCTCTTTGAGGTTATACAGGACAGAGGCTTCATTCAGGTAGGTCATCATGGCCATGTCCTCAATCTTGTCGTACTTAGGGGGGTTCATCTGGTAGACATCTGCCTCTTTGAACTCTTTTCCTGGCTGAAACAGTCAGAAGTCTTGATTGAACGTAGATAAAACTTGATGACTATATGTATTCCTCATTTATTTATTTCTCATTTATTGTAAGCTAGAAATGCCAATTTATTGATTTTGATTAAAATTTTAAGTGTACTTATCTCTGCCAATTTGCAAAATAACTTGAACATGAATACTTTCAAATTAGACTCACCTCCTTAGTGCCGTCAGGTTGGGTGACTGTCACAACACACTTTCCTTCAGATCTGGCGGTGACCAAACCCTTAAGGTACAGCTCCTTGACATCTGCCACATAGACTGAGTTCTTTGAATCAAAGGGAGCAGTTTGTGCCTCCATCCTCTCCTTCTCAGGCTTACGGAGGTATATGGCAGCCTTGCCGTAGATTTTCATCTCCGCGTCCGTACTCATGGTGATGGATCTCAAGGAAAAATATGAAACAGGGAACATTATTGACACTTTAAAAAAAAAATATATTTAACCTTTATTTTACTAGACTCGTTGGTGCTTCCCCTACAAAGAGAATGTATGTACTTTGTATGTGAAGACTAAACATTGCCTTACTTTCTTTCCCCCTTATATAGATGAATTGGTAGATCTTGGAAGACCCTGAGAAAAATGTTGGTGTTGAAAGTGAACATAATTCTAACGGAATTAACACTGAAGGGCTCTGAAACATTTTACATAAGCATTGGACACAAAACATTTTACATGGATGGAAATTGGGACTCTTAAAATAAAGTCTATCAGTCTGTCAGGGTGGATAAATCATTGTCTTCTTTTGAATCCAGTTATAATTCTACAGTTTTGCCTTCCAACAACTGAAGAGTTGCTCCTGCTCTTAGTTTTAAACATTTTTGCTCTAAATAAACTCCAGAACCTAAACAAATCCCTCTGATGATGAAGAATGAAAATATTTTGTGGGAAAACTTTTGCTCTCCCTGCTGAACATCAGTTTGGATAAGAGCATCCCCCAAATTACTGAAGTGTTATGTACCCATGTAAGTCGTGTCCAAATCAAGGTGCAACTGGTGAAAAGAATATCTAGGTGCAACTGACTTCACTGCCACAGAGACTACCTGCTCAATTTGCAAACAAAGCCATGCTCTTTTTTTTAACCATGAAGTAAAGTTACAGTTAATGTATAATACATTCTAAGCAAAATAGTGTTTTGTCACCTGATTACCTACTATAACATTTTGTTAAAAGAATGATATAAATTCAAACAGTGTCGTTAGCTAATGCCTAGCTACTGCAACGCTGAAACAGGTGTTAAAATGTTAGATGAAGAGTCTTACCACAGAGGAAGAAGGTGTGTGACTTAGTGATGCTGGGGGCTCAGCCTCCTTATATCTGTTTGAAAGTGCCAACCACCACAAGTTAATTATAGATCTGCTGAAGGAAATGGATTGGATGAAAGGCCATTGTGTTTCTGTGTCAACCCTCGTGTCACCAACTTCGTAGGGAGCCACACCCCTGTTGGGTTACTCTTCTGGGTAATGATTGTTTCTCAATTGAATAATGATGAAATTATTGATACCATTAATATAATTACTGTATTACAATATCAAAAGTTGAATACATAGAGTGTTAACTCACTACCACTGTAGTGATTTTTTTATTTTAATAAAATGTAATCAGAATTTCGGTTACTTGCAATCCTTATCAACAGCATTTTTAAATGTATTTTACGTTGTTTCCTGACATAATGTTTGTCATATAGTTGGCCGTTACCAAGTGCTTTTTTAGCAATTAGTATTTAACAGCTGGAACAGAAACTTTGAGACATTCAGTTACTCTTATCTCTAATGTCATGTATTGAACATTCGCAAGCTTTTATTTGTTGCCCATTTTATTTGGGTTGAACGTTGAAGTATGATTCCTAACATGTACATCACAGCTGTACAGTAATTTATATTAACTTAATAGACTGCAGCTGCCTTAAACAAAATGTCTACACTCATTGACATGCTGCATGGTGTGAATGTTCTGTGAACCCACTGACATATTTGTGGGTTTAGACAACATTCACACCATGCAAACTAAGATTTTATGACATCCATATAATGTTATAGTTAGGGTTAGGATTTAGGGGAATGTTCCATTTAGGCATACATTTTGGGGTCCCCGTTTAGATACCAAAGTGAACATGTGTGTGTTGGCGTGTGTGCCAGCGTGGATGTGAAAATGTCATGGATATTTTGTGGATATGAAATGTCACGGACCATGTCATGGATCTGCAGAACAACTGAGCTCGGTTCATTCTGGTTTTGTTGTTCAGGTCACATATCTTACTGTATATATATTACGGGGCCCAATGGCAGTGCTAGATGGACCTCATGTTTGACTAACCTGTTTGAGATTAGTCTATGGTCCACAGTATGGGTTATCAGTTCTTCACTTTTCAGCATGCGGTCTGAATTCAATGGAGGGCATGGCCATGTTGAAACTCTGGTAGCCAGAAATACATGCCGTTTAAAATCTGTTGGGATTGCTTTGTGACCCTCCATCATAAACTGCTGAGCTGAACATGAAACTCCAATACAATCCCATGAGTTGCAAATAGAGTACTAAAGCAACGGATCAGTTATCTGACCAATATGGCCTCATTAAAGCAAAGCTTTGTCAGAAATACATCTGTCAGTTAATATGACATTGCCTTGTTGCTTCGTAGGCAGATGAGCTTCCCTCCGGACGATGAGGCCCACTTGTTTCTTGACAGCTTTATTTTTAGACTTGTGAATGTAAAGACAACACAGATCGTAAGAAGACACAGTCAAGGACGAGAAAAATGAAGTTAACGCAGAACGTAAATACAACTGGGATTCCCACACCCCCTCTTTAACTGCACCTGTCGGAACAGAAGCATCTGGTGGTGCACAGCCCATCCCAGCAATTGCCATTTCACTATTCAACCTAACTCAGTGTGCAATCTGGGGTGGGAGATTTTTTCTTTGTAAAAAAACCTTCGAGAAAATGTATACAGTAGCATGTTTTGGAATTAGAACTGCGAGTTTCCTGCACTGTGTCAATTGGAACTTATCTAGACTTTGGTTACCAGGTTTTTAGACTATGTAATATTATTTAAAGTTCTGAGAATGTAGATTTCCCAGAATGCTACAAGAACATTCATGTGTCCACTATTTTGAGGCATTTTAGAATCGTTCAGCAAGATCACACCAAAAATAGCAGACCGTCACAGCCTTAATAATCATACATGTTAATAAACATAACATTTTATTACAGTATGATGGACATGAGTACACTGTACATACATTTAAACAGTTAGTGTTGTATTTAACACTGTTTTCAACAGTACACTGGTGCAATGAGCTTCCTGCTACACCGACATTTCAAGTCAATTTTACTATTCTCATTCTTTACATTTTATTCATTCAGGGAGTGCATTTGTATCTTCTATTTTCAAATATGTTAAAGTTAGTTTTGACATGTGTAACACCTAGCTGATTTTCTTAACATTTTGCTTTGAGCATGAATTGTGACTGCACTTCTATTTGGGATTATTTTAGATACACTTCATGGCTTCAGAAGACAGGGACTTTCTGTCCTAGCTTCAAGGGGAAGCTGTTTCCACAAATGGATTTCCATGACTGAGAGGTTTGACTGAGCTAAGTGGGATCTTCCTTCCCATAAGTGTGGGACAGCAAAGGGATCTAAGATGGCAGAACTAAGAACTTGGGTAGGGATGTTGGGTTATGCACAGCCAAAATACTGTATAGGCAGGGGCAATTTTTTATTATTATACTTTTTGAGTAATTTAGTGGATATATGGATACATTTTAATGCTTTTTTGTGGTGGCCCCACTTAGCCCCAAGCTCTTATCAAATGAGCTACAGTAGCCTTCAATTCAGCTTGCTGCTCTGTAGGCAAGCACAACGGTATTGTAGTGGATCCGAGCTTCAACTCAAAGCCGATAGAGTGTATGAAGGAGCAGGGTAAGATTATAACTGTGAAAGGCTGAACACAAGTTTGGCAGGAGGTAGGAAGAGCTGTTCAGTCTTGTCATGGGTGAACTTAAGGTGTTCTGCCAATATCCAAGCGAATACGACCATATGAGGATGTGATGGACCCTAGTGATTTGGTGTTTGGAGAGAAGGTTTGAGGGACTAGAACCAAAACCTGGGGGACGCCAGTAGTGAAAGCAGGTTTTTTGTTGTAGCTGTATGTGCTCACTCTGTCAACTTATGTGCTGAAATAAAAAAAGCCTGTGGAACAGACAGGTATTCTCCTGCCAGGTAAGATGCAATCCAAGAGTGTGCTGTGCCTGAGATAGCTTGGTAGAGCATAGCTCTTTCTGCACCAGGGTTGGGGTCATATGGAAATGAAAGCACTCAGTTAATAGGCTGAGTGAATGAGGAGCAGAAATCACATCTAAACTAAGCTGGTTGAACTGGTTCACAGTCACCCCATTGGTAGACAGTCTTTTGAAGAGAGCGAAGATGGAGATGGAGGTTTGAGGAGAGAGCAAAGGGAGGCAAAGTGTTTCCTGGGGTTAGGGGAGGAAACTGGAAATTCAGGGTCATCATTTACTATTTTATCACTTCAGTGCCTACAGCCATGTTCTGTGAGCTCACAGTGTGTCACATAGCCATGGAAAGTTGCCCAGTAATACGAGTGGTGAGCCGACCTTAGGAAATTAGCTTCTCAAGGTGTCAAGCTTATTTCGGAAGTCTCCAAGGGCACATGATGGACAGTGGATGACAACAATTTTAAACTTGAAGGGACAAGTGACATTGACAGCATGGAAACGGTCCTATTAATTCTATCCATTTATTCCTCTCTAATTACCTATATGATGCACAATGTAACTTGAGTTATTAAAGGTGAGACCTGTGGGAATATCTCATCCTGTAAGTGGCATCCTGTATGTAGATGGCTGTCTATTGGCTGTCCATTGCTATATAAAGTAAATGTACACCGATCAGCCATAACATTATGACCACTGACAGGTGAAGTGAATAACACTGATAATCTCGTTATCATGGCACCTGTCAGTGGGTGGGATATATTAGGCAGCAAGTGAACATTCTGTCCTCAAAGTTGATGTGTTAGAAGCAGGAAAAATGGGCAAGCGTAAGGATCTGAGCGACTTTGAGAAGGGACAAATTATGATGGCTAGATGACTGGGTCAGAGCATCTCCAAAACTGCAGCCCTTGTGGGGTGTTCATGGTTTGCAGTGGTCAGTACCTATCAAAAGTGGTCCAAGGAAGGAAATGCAGTGAACCGGAAATGCAGTGAATCATTGATGCATGTGGGGAGTGAAGGCTGGCCCGTGTGGTCCGATCCAACCGACGAGCTACTGTAGCTCAAATTGCTGAAAAGGTTCATGCTGGTGCTGATAGAAAGGCAAGGTGTTGACTTGGCCTCCAAATTCCCCAGATCTCAATCCAGTCGAGCATGTGTGGGATGTGCTGGCCAACAGGTCCGATCCATGGAGGCCCCACCTCGCAACTTACAGGACTTAAAGGATCTGCTGCTAACATCTTGGTGCCAGATACCACAGCACAACTTCAGAGTTTTAGAGGAGTTCATGCCTCGACGGGTCAGGGCTGTTTTGGCGGCAAAAGGGTGACCTACACAATATTAGGCAGGTAGTCATAATGTTATGGCTGATCGGTGTATAAATTATGAGATTACTCAGACTAAACCATTTCCTGACATGGACAATATAATATACCGGGAACATTGATGTACTGTGGACTAAGAGGTTGTGAGGACATGTTCAATGGGAGTTACTGTATCAATGAGCATGTTCCATATAATCATAATAGTGCTTAAATTTGGATAAACAATGTGAGTTTAAAATACTTTTGAAAGCATTGTGTTTCGTCCCCGAACTTGGCAACAGAAAAAAGGGCAATTCATCAATCAGGGCCTTGATTTGTTCAGCAACAAAGGTGTTATTACACAAAGTTTTGTGAAGTTGTGTTATCAGCCATCGTGTGATGTCAAAAACTGAAACACAAAATGATCCTGCAAAGTTCCCATGAAACATGTCTAGAACAATGCTATATTGTATTCTGAGAAAATTATCAAAATATCATGTGCATCTTTGAATAACTTTTGTGTCACTTTAATTACATCCTCTCCTAGCTTGCAGAAAATGGGACACATGAATGTTCATGTAATGTGACCATGAAACAAAGCTACAACATTGGTATCTTATACTCTGAGAACACCATGTGTTGGGGGACAAATAAAACAACCATGTGTCGTGTGTGTTGGGACGTTTGTTAATTATTCTGCTAACCCACACAAAAAACAGGGCACAGGAACATTCTTACAATGTCACCTTGAAGAGGTGTTGAAAGTTGTCCAGTTTAACTGCTGCTGTGACGATGAAAGCCTAGATCTCTACGGCAACTGAAATAGCCTGGTTGAGTGAAGACCTGATGATTCTTATATTAGGAACCCCTGCTTTAGAGTCCTGCATTTCATCCCATTAACAGACCTGTTCTGAGGGACGTCTGTCAAACTAGTCCAAATAACTGTTAACTTTAATGTGGGGGTTGACTCAGTAATGTTGTAAACAATTTGTTGGATGGGGTGCAGGGTTGTGTTCATGGGGCATACTGTAAGATGAGACACGAAGGGCTGGAGGCCACGGCGGGAGCGATGTGTCACTTCAACTTGCATTTGTGCGCCGCCAAATTTGATTAACAGGGAGTCTGAAATCAGATGCAAGTCTTATTCCTGGCGATGTGGTTTTTCTCAGAGATAAATTTCAGTTTGACAAGAACGTCGCCAACTGCTCCAAAAACGTACTTCTGAATGGCTGTTTTGACTGACTGTTTGGTCTCAGTATCAACCTCTCCCACCACTGTGGGTTGTAAATCTAGCCACTCCGTGCAAGACTTAAGGCTCCACCATGTGTCTGGTGTGCTGATGAAGCTATGTAGCATCTAACTCATTGCAATTTGAACCCTCTAGTAAATGTTGTAGGGGTAAAGTTACAATGACATGAAATACTTTTTTCCTTGGTGGGTGTGCTCTTTTTTATGCTTCTCTAGCAAATGTAGGTGATCTGTGAAATTCATTCCATGGCCCACATTTACTCCACCTATGTTACCAAATAAAAGTAATTAGCATCACCATTAATATCGAACCCATCTTTCATCCCTGAGGGGCAATCCCTTCTGTCAGGGGCAGCCTAGGGTGATCCTAAAGAAGTCAAAAATTAAAGTCTTTAAGTTGTATGATATTTGGTGCCAAGAATTAAAGTAAGCTGAACATTGTTTTGTTTTTTATAATAGTTGCCGTTACGTGAATGAAGTTAGATAATCTGTGTCGAATCGACCCAATCACAAAGTCATAAACTTTGGATTGTTTTGGAAGCAACTTCAGTAAGGGCCGAGTGACTGCAGAAAGGTGCATGACAGCACTAATCCTTCATGAACCTGTTTGGTACCACCGAAAGTATATTTTTACATGCACTCATGTGGTCCACATAGGCAATCACCACAATGCCACCTGTAGCTATCCTAGACAAAAGGAAATCCCAGTGCCTCCGATCTGTCCCACACGCTGTGGTCCTTCAAATACTTCAGTACAGAAGATAAGAATATGATCTTCTCAACAAATATGCACACCTCTACAGGTGTGAGAAATTTACTACACTGTGTGGTAGCAAAGATAATTTTAGGGTTTCTCCTTTTCAGGTGTAGTCACGAATCACTATCATGCAAATCATCATTTTGAACTGATTAATTCAAACACTCTTTTCAATGTGGGCTGTTAAAAGATTGTTGTATCTTAAATGTTATTTAAGATATAAACATTGTTGATTATTTTTTATACATTGTTCCCATCCACATACATGTATAGTGTCTACTGCCGTGAACCCCGGCCTGTTTCCTAAAGAGCACACACACACACACACACACACACACACACACACACACACACACACACACGTCACTGATGTCAACAAATAATTACTGTCAGCCAACCCGGGGGAATCTTCTGTATACCGAGAATCTTCTGTTTCCTAAAATAGTTGACACGTTCGGCTGTAGGGTAGCCTGCTGGATGTCGGGGGAAGCCCTGTTGACATGCTGACCGACTGGAATTAAGTGTTTGTTTAGGACATGCTTTCGGTGCTTCTCCAATTTCCCACCAGGATCTCTTTCAGGCACCTCCAATACACACACACACACACTCACACATGCCAAGGTAGTCCGTAAATATTTCCTATCAGCCAGCCCAGGGGAAGCACTGCAGTGATCTGCTGTTTACTAACACATTTGACACACTTGGCTAAAAATAGGCCAGATGAGCTAAGTGCCTGGGGAAGCCCTTTCGGCATGCTGACTGCCTGGTATTAACTGTTTATTTAGGCAATTCAGTAGGCTCCACTGATTTCCCAACAGGATCTCTTTCAGGCACCTCCAGTAACATTTGCAGGCAAAATGCTTCTTGAATATGTTTATGTTTAGCGCCCTCTGCTGGAGAATAGTTATATTACGAGCTGTTTTTTTTATATTTGCTCAATTATAGAATATATATGTACTGCCCGCCACGATTATTGGCACCCTTGGTAAAAACAAAAGTAAAAAAAAACACCCTAAGTAATATAATTTGAAAGATGCATTTTTAATGTCAGAAATAAGGATTTTTCAATGTCCTTTACTCAGTGGGAAGTCAATGAAAAAATGGCAAGGTTGTTTATCAACTTTATCTTGCAATGTACGAGGCACCTAACTTTTAATTTAGGTAAAATTGTTCAAGAAAATGTTTTATTCATGAAATTAATATTTTTTTCCTCAATAACATGTTTCACGATTGTTGACACTCCTAGACATTAGGGAAATGTATTTTCAGAGTCTCTGTTAAGACTTCCTGAATCACTGTGACATAAATATGTAGTGACACATGTAGTGCCAAACTCCCCAAATTCATATGTTAACATTGGGATAGGACAGAGAACACAAAAATAAAATTAGACCAAAGAAAAAATCATAGATTTGGCAATGGCTATACAAAAAACCGCTACCTAATACAAACTTCTATAGGGAAATTATTAAGGTGTTTAAATCAAACAAATCTATGATAAACTGGCCTGGAAGAAGACCCAGTTATTTTTGATGATTCAACAGGTTCCATGGATTACCATTGGACAGTTACAGAAGTTGTTAAATTTTTGGATCGACAACTCTCCAAAAATTACAGTCGGATAGCAGTTTAATGCCATCATTAAATGTGGAACTGTCCCAGAACCTCTAGAAGAACACCTTGTCTGGGTATTTTATGTTAGCACCCTTCCGTCATGATTTACTGTCTGATCGTCCTACAGCCTTATGCCAAAATATCTCAGATGTGCCATGATATTTTTATGAGGACAATTTACCCCCCCCCCCCAACACACTCTATAAAAACACAGGTCAGGTATCACGCAAGACTGTGCACTTAAAGATACATTGGGTGTGATGAAACTCATTAGTGGGCCTGCAGCAAATGTTTTCTTCAGCCACAGACAGTCCAAGTGCATATATCTTCTGTGTCATCTTCTTCCTGAGAATTGTGGCATCCAATGCCAGAATAAGGCTATGCGGAAATATTGGCAGAATAAATTATTGGCAGAGAACACTTCAAGAACTAAAAATGTCCCACTGCTCAACTACCACAACAAGCGAGTCGCCCTAATGATGCTTCCTGTGCTGATGTGAAGCTTGGACGTATAACTAGCAGGTCTATGCTGCAATGTGAAATCTTCAAATTGCTCATAGAAATTAACAATTTGAAGAAATTCTCTGTTCTACCTGACAGACAGTTACTTCTTCACAACACATTTCTGTCTGAACACTCTGTAAAGTTCCATCATGTTAACATTAATTTGCACCATATTCAACACAAATAACATTTGAACAACTACCTGAATGCAAAGGTTCATAATGATGTGCAAATCTATTTAATGTTAGGTAACTTTAAGACAGACTGTTAATTAAACAAGAAACCAGGCAAGCCTAGTTCAGCCAGCCCGCAATAAAATGTGATAATTGTTATTGCCCTCCCTGGATTCAAATCCAGGTTTCCTACATAAGAGGCTGTGTCTTTAAACACTATAACACAAACCTATACATCAGCAGAGAGTTGGTGTAGCATTTCAACATTAGATCATTTTGTCACGCATTAACATCACACGGAGTATGAATATGTCGCTAGGCACCATTAAGCATTGTGTTAAACTGAGTAACGTTTCTTATTAAGTTTACCTCCACCACAAATAGCATCTATGAACTCTATGGATTTTGCCACTGGCCGTTTTAACAGCTTATTAGCCATTCGTGAATGACATTGATAAAATAACTATCAATATAGGTGACGATAAGTGACTTTTTCGTCAAGCGAAAAGACGATAGAATTGTGTAGCTAGCAAAGTGTTTGTCTATCCTTAACAAATCCTAATATCCACCGGGACTGTTTTATTTTAGGCTTCCTATAAGGTAGCTACTGAAAGTTGTAGCCTGCAAAGTTTTGGTCTTTCCTGAACAAATCCTAAGACATAATGTGTTTTATCTGTAACGGGAGTCAATAACAGGACCTGTTGTGTCGTAGTCCACGTCTTTAACCACTACTCTATTTAACAAGAAGTAACAAGAAGTCAGTCTGTCAGTTAGTCAGGCACTCACTCAGTCAGTAAGAGACATTCACTCCTCTAGGCTGGATCTGATTACCCGGCAAAAAGGAGTATGATGTTGTCTGATTTTTATGACCCAGTCATCACTTAACCAGTCTGGAGTTCATTCAGTATCTATAACTTATTATACACTGCTTCAACTGCGTTAATTAATTTTGTATTTGTTCAGATTAAGCCTAGTCCTGGACTAAAAAATCTCAATAGAGATTCTACAATCTATCCCCAACGTTGGTGTAATATATTCTATTTACACTAGAGGGCAGGAGCTGCTGGATAAAACCTATGTCTAGCGTTCACGGGACGCTCTTGAACCGGATGTGTGCATGTCGTTGTCGAAAGAGCCCATCCTTCACGTTGTGCGGTGCCAGCGTTTCTACAACATGGGAATTGGACACGAGAAATGACTGTGTGATGACTGCATGTGAAGTTTAGTGTGAACAACAGTGTAGCGGATTATATTTTATGTGCGGGATCTTACTGTAGATCTGTCTTTATTTAGGAGGCTAGCTCGGGAAAACGAGGCACGATGGTGAAAGAGCAGTTTAGAGAGACTGATGTGGCCAAAAAAATGTAAGTAGCTACAGTGACCATAGCCAGCTTGCTACAACGACGTAGCTGCTAGACATTAGCCATCAATATTTCCCTAACCCTCGTATGAATAACGTCGTTGACGTTGTTTGTACGTAATTTCTTAACGCAGCTTGGTTCTTTAGCTTTGCTCCTTTAGCTCGCTACTTCCCTGCACTGCTGCAATACGATGGAAACTAGTAGCTAGCTGTCCAGTTAGGCAATCATTGCACTTAACAGATCCACTCCTGCCTGGCGATAATGACCTGTCCTCACTGATGATAGCTAACACATTATAGTAGCGTGTAATATGCTTTCGAGGCAAGTAGGCTGCCTTATGACTCCCTCACCGAATGAATGGTTAGGATTAACAGGCAGGACCAGTTTTGAATGTGTCAGGGTTGGCCAGTGCCTGTGTCTGAGTTGTCTTTTCCCAACAGAAGCCACATCTGTTTTGGGATGAAGTCGGCGGAGCAGATGAGACAGCAGGCCCACATACAGGTGGTCAGTAAGAACCTGTACAGTCAGGACACCAGTCACACTCCTCTGCAGTATGGAGTACTGGACCACCGTATGGTACGGCCAACACGCACGCACGCGCATACACACACCAACACGCGCTACCCCAACACCGTATGGTACGACTAACACGGACACATGCTACCCCAACCCCGTATGGTACTGCCAACACACACGCACGCGCTACCCCAACACCGTATGGTACGGCAAACATACACGCTACCCCAACACCGTATGGTACGACTAACACGGACACATGCTACCCCAACACCGTATGGTACGGCCAACACACACACATGCTACCTCAATACCGTATGTTACAACTGACACGCACACACATGCTACCCCAACACTGTATGGTACGGCTAACACACACACACGCACGTGCTACCCCAACACCGTATGGTACGGCAAACATACACGCTACCCCAACACCGTATGGTACGGCAAACATACACGCTACCCCAACACCGTATGGTACGGCAAACATACATGCTACCCCAACACCGTATGGTACGGCTAACACACGCTACCCCAACACACACGCACGCTACCCTAACACTATGGTACGGCTAACACACACGCTACCCCAACACAGAATGGTACGGCTAACACGCGCACACATGCTACCCCAACACCATATGGAGTGATGGACCACCACCACATTTTACTTAATGACCACACACACACAAACACTAGCCTTGTCTTACATTCAAAGGATACTACACTCACTTTTGTACATTGTCAAAACACGATCACGCACGAAATTGACTTTAATGTCCCAACGTCAACCTAACACCAGAATACTCTTTGCCCGATCCCTGTCGCAGCACTCCCCCATTTAACAAGGCCGCACAGCTTTCTAGGTGGAAACAGAAGACACTTAACGCATACTGTTGAATACCTAGAGCCAAATCTAGGTGGAAATAAATGCTTTTACCGCTGTGATGTGGCATGTTGGGCTTGTCAACGAAGTTGAAGCCCAATGAAGACAGCTTTAACTGAGTTCATTGGCGTTGGGCACACGCCGCGGCTCACTGTTAGCAGTCCAGCCGTTATGCCGTCGACTAACAGACCGACTAAGCGATGTAGCTCATTTCTCTGTTCCAGGGTACGAGTGAGAAGGAGCGTCCGTGTGAGACATGTGGGAAGAACCTGGCTGATTGTCTGGGTCACTATGGATACCTGGACTTGGAGCTGCCTTGCTTTCATGTGGGCTATTTCAAAGCAATCATCGGAATCCTACAGGCAAGCCGACGAGAAATACTGGCGAATTTCTCTCTTTTCTCTCTCTATTCCCTCTCTTTCCTCTTTGTTCTTTTCCCCCCTCTGTGCTCCATCTCTACTGCCTCAATCTCTTCTCTGTCTCTCTGCTCTATTTATCTTGCTCTTTTTCTCTCTCTTCTCGTTAAGTATTTCTGTTCTAACACAACGATTGTTCTATTCTGCTAGATGATCTGCAAGAACTGTTCTCACATCATGCTGACCAGAGAGGAAAAGCTGCAGTTCATGGATGTGTTGAAGAGGCCCGGTCTTGCCTACCTCCAGAAACGTGGCCTGAAAAAGAAGATATCTGACAAATGCCGCAAAAGAACAATGTGTCTCAATTGCTCCACATTAAATGGTAGCTTAACTTCAATAACTTAAGCAATCACATTCATTTAATGAAGCCCTTTTGCATCCAATTTTGTCTGATTAACTGTTAGGAGTTTCATGTTAAGGTTTGGAACCAAGAAGAAAGTAAAACTAATAAAAAGAAAATTATATGAATTCTGTGGAGTTAAATTGAAAGCATAGCCAAAGTGGTGGTTATCGTGACTTATGTTTCTCTGTTCTCCTCTTTCCCCAGGACCAGTGAAGAAATGTGGTTTGCTAAAAATCATCCACGAGAAGTATAAGACAACCAAGAAAGTGGTGGACTCTGTAGTGTCAGACTTCCTTAACTCATTTGATATTGCTATAGAACACAACAAAGAAGTAGAAGGTTTGCTCAACAGGGCTCAGGTTAGTCACTCCAGGCCTGCTTGTATCCCATCCTAGCATGTGTCTTTTGTCCCGATCTTGTCCAGGTTGCAGTGGGTGTTGTAGAGAGACAGTTTCTTCCCTGAGGAACCGTCTCACTATTTTTAAGGTAAATAGTGCTGTATTTTGAGCTGTGAATTATGTCTTGTCCCCACCCCCCACCCAGGAGAACCTGAGTCCCCTGGTGGTGTTGCACCTGTTCAGGAGGATCCCATCGGAGGACGTCCCTCTGCTGCTGATGAACCCAGAGGCGGGTAAACCGGCAGACCTCATCCTGACCCGGCTGCTCGTGCCCCCGCTCTGCATCCGTCCCTCCGTCGTGTCGGACCTCAAGTCGGGCACTAATGAGGACGACCTCACCATGAAACTCACTGAGATCATCTTCCTCAACGACGTCATCAAGAAGGTGGGTGGAGGTGTGATGTGGCGAGGCGTGTGTCGGGGATGTGACGTCATCCGTGGTGCGATGT
>JACXGI010015063.1:0-17990 GCA_016801175.1 Esox masquinongy
CAACCTGGGCTCTCAAAACACCTGAGCAGTGCCACAGACTGATCGACCCCATGCCACGCCGCATTGCTGCAGTAATTCAGGCAAAAGGAGCCCCAACTAAGTATTGAGTGCTGTACATGCTCATACTTTTCATGTTCATACTTTTCAGTTGGCCAACATTTCTAAAAATCCTTTTTTAGTATTAGTCCTAAGTAATATTCTAATTTTCTGAGATACTGAATTTGGGATTTTCATTAGTTGTCAGTTATAATCAACACACTTAAAAGAAATGAACATTTGAAATATATCAGTCTGTTTGTAATGAATGAATATAATATACAAGTTTCACTTTTTGAATGGAATTACTGAACTAAATCAACTTTTGGATGATATTCTAATTTTATGACCAGCACCTGTACACACAAGCAGCGTAGCCATTTTTCACTCCACACTTTTGCAAAAACATTAAGTGAGACTGGCAATTTACTGGTGACATTTTTGCCACTACATCATTGCGCTCAATAACACACACAAAAAAAACACACACATGATCACATCTCCACATAGACACACACACACAGGGATGCTCTGTGTGAGAAAGAAGGGGTCTGTAGGGCAGCGATCACAGGAAACAGAATAAATTGCCAGCGGTCAGGGTCACTGTTAATAATGGCTGATCCCTGGCCGGGAACCCACTCTCCAAAGTTGTCTCAGGGCGATTCGGGAAATGCAAAAACACACATTTCCATTTCACACCCTCATACAACTACACCCTCATTCAGGTGACCAACAGGACAAATGGAAGCAGCTCCCATTTGACCCTTTGACTTTTGAAATGGAAGTATGGCATACTGATGAAAGCTACTTAAGTACAGTGTTGGTGCATGATATTCTGCTATTCCCCTGAGACAGAAAAGATGTGTGAATTGCAAGAGGTCACTGCACCTCCTGAAGAAGGTGACCGTTTGTTTTGGACCGTTAATATTGCTTAAGTGCATCAGCAAAAAAAAAGCACAAGCTCGCAATTCCAACTGCTCTCAGGAATACTAAAAGTAACAGAATTAATTAAGGTTAAAAATGTATGTCTAAATGTGGAATTGGTTGAGTGAATTCCCTTGTCAGGGTTGCACTTTTCATCGCGGGCTGGGTTCTTCCTAAATTGCCTGGTGGACCTTGGGAACTTACCGTTGACATAACCAAGAATAATTTGCAATAATTGGCTTACAGTCCAATATTTTTCATGCACTTAGGCTCAGTCTAGCTGGTCTTTGAAATGTCCACTTACTCTTCCTGCTTTGGCCTTAGCATCAGGCCTAAATATTCCAAGCCACCACAGTGGCAATTGTAATCTATCAACAGCTTTCTCCATTACGTCCTCTCAGCGAGACCGTTGGCAGTCAGCCAGATTAAACCCATGTGCCACTGTGCTGATTTCACCCTTATAAAATACTGTTCATTCCTGTCAGTTCTTTCGTCCCACGGGATGCGTCACCCTGGTGGCCATGTAAATGTAACCTTTTGAGCTGTCACATTCGATCAATCAGATTTTGTTTGTGAACGCTTCACACGCTTAGTTAGCATCGTATTCGGTTACCTTTGTTCTTGAATACTGAGTCATGACGTATGCCATGTTCCAACAGTTACTCATCTCTCCATAAATACTTGTTTTCAAAGCATGCCATTAAAATGCTCTTCAGTTCTCAACTCTAGGTACCGCTGGATCATTTTAGCATCTTTTATGTGCAAATTATGCATTAAAATGCATATTTATTATTATAGCTATTATTAATCTACCCGATTAATTTTTCAGCTTCAGCCAAAGACCCAGAGGTTCAAATCCAAGCAGAAAACACTTCGGTACTTGGGTCACCAGGGCAATGCATTATGAGATAATACTCCTATACAGTATTTCATTCTAACATGAGCAAGTGACATTCTGCTTCATTGAGTACTAAATACATTTAATCCGGAACATTTGATTCCCCATCATTGAAACAAGACCTTGTCCCCATGAGGAGATTATTGCGCTATGAATTAAATATGTTTGGTTTAAATATAGGCTTTGCTAGACAAAGATGTCTATCTTTCATTAGTTCATGTTAACTCAGTCCTCACCACTACAACCAATGCCTAGCTGATTTACATGCTTCAATCTGTTGCCGTGGTAACTAAAGGGATTTCAGAGGATATGAAGACGCAAGACCTTTCACGCTCTCAGTTTCATGAATATTTCAAAGCACTGTCTACAGCTGGTCAACGTTTGAAGAATTATGCATTTTCACCTGTCTGAAATTCAAGCCTATTATCACATACACAAATTGGGCTGAGATACAGGTTTGCTGAAAGTTTAGAATTATTGTGGCATTTCAAAGGTTGCAGCAAGTTAATTTATCGCACTCATACATCAAGCAGTAGCTTGATGTATGAGTGCGATAAAGTTGGTTAAGTTGCAGACTTTTCCACATACACATGCTTTCCGGGCTTAAAGAGTTTTGACATGATAGAAAATGCAGATCACTTTCAAAATACCTAGACTGTTCATAAGCATTTCAAGATTTAATGTTTTTTGTATATAAATAATCTGAGGCATCTATTAAAAAATGCCGTTCCTGGGAGACACTTGAAGAAATGTAGTGCCTTGCTGGTCATGTTTAATGTGTTTGTTTCTGCAGTCCATGTTAATGATACATAGCTTCATTTACATTTTAAAATAAAATTAACGTGTGGAGATAATATCAAAAAGTAGGTGTTGGCTGATGTTAGTGTCAAATAGGTGATCGGCAATTGACTGATCTCCCTTTCTAATGATCAGTTGGGAGAACTGATCTTTATTTCTTTCAGAACTCAGGTGTGGACCCAAATGCAAGACACAGGAGGCAGGAATAACCATTCAGGTATTTATTGGAAACGAATTGGCAGGCAAGAGTACAGTAGTCAACAGGCAGGGATTCTGTACACAGGTGATCTCGGCGAAGGTACAGATGGACGATGAGCAGAAGAGTAACAAGCAGGAGTCTGTAAACAAGCAGGAGTCTGTAAACAAGCAGGAGTCTGGTACACGGGAATACTGATATGGAACACTGGGACTACAAGAGAAGCGGGAACGACTTGGAAGAACACAAAAGATGAACTGGCAACAGGGACATGGAAAAGCACTGTGTAAATAAACAAGGCATAGTGGGAACATGGGAGACACCTGGTGGGGGCGGAGACACAAGGTAAGACGGGTGAAGAGAATTAGGGTGAGGGTTTGACAATTTCTTGAGGTTACTGGTTATTAAAAAAAGGTCAGGAAATGGGTATGCTTTAGGCGCTATATTCGTCTGCAGATATAGATTGCAGTACCTCCGGACCGACTTAAAATCAGTTAACAACAGTTTTAGTTTATTATGGATCGGTCAAAACATTCAACAATTTTGAAGAGCTTTATGTCATCACAAAACGTCAACTCTCCACCCCACATTTTTAAAAATAGAAAATAAAAAAGGAAAAAAAATAGATATAGGCCTTTCCAGCGAAAAATTATCCGCAATTGGTATCTGGCTAAAATAAGCAGATTGGTGCATCCTTGAGTAGTAATTTACTTGGCCCTCAGTCCTTTACCTTCTCACTCTGTACACTAATAGTTTTGTTAATACTTACCTATGTACCAGTTATTCATTTTATAAAAGTACCACAGGTCTCCCTTTACAGTGTCATCTGTTGTCTTTAGTAGCTGTCCTAGAGGGGAAAACTTGCTGAAATTACGTCAATTCCATCCACTTTAGCAAATAAGAGGTAGCCTAATACAACCTAAGGGATCCCAATTAAACTGGGTCTGCGAAGCGCAGCCCAAACACCTGTCCATCTCAAGACGGAGAATTTGCTCCCTGTGGAACCATTAAAAACACTCACCGCCCATCCCACACGCAGTCATCCTTGTATCCACACAACATCAGCTCCAGTGAACACCTGTCAATATAAAAATGGGAATCTGGGCCAGTCTGATATTTTTTCATTATGTATGGATCACATTTACAATTTTAAGGTATGGAGTGTCTTAGAACCTACCTTGTTTTTCTAGTATATTCAATATGAGTCAATTGAGAATATGTTTATGGTAGATGTCCACAGGAAATGAATGATAATTCAACATCTTTAAGCCAAAAGCCCGAGTCAAGATTAAGCATCCATTCTATTGGCACAATAATCATTGCATGAATGCATGATGCCAATTTATTACACAGAAAGGACACTTCTTTTATCCACTGTTTTCTATCCTATATTGCTTATCTTACAACCTTTACGAAGTCCCCTTTTCCCATAAAGACATGCGAGCAGTACATGGAAAGTACACAGTCCGTCCCGTATGACTGGAAAGGGAACTAGAGACAGAAGACCTTGAATTATGTGAACGCAACTGTTTACGCCACAGGAGACTGGCTTTAGTTACGTTTGCCGTGTCTGCAAGCTATAGCGCAGCTTGCTGTTTCCAGGTGCGCTCTGGGATAGCTTGGGAGGATTAGAGAGGGCACCTTTGAAGAGGACTCTCTTGCCACAGGGTACAGAATGGTGCTTTGTGCCATGGTCATGCAGCATCAGCAGGCCCCAAACGCCCTAAACCCCCTGCTGCATGAGGAGAGTGTGACTTGTAAAGTCATGTTCAGAGTAAAAATAGTGCAGTATTTCAAAGTAATAACAGCAGAGATATGGTACGTAATAGCAATAAAGAAATTCTGAATAATACCACTACGGTCATTCTGAGTAATAACAGCACTAATAACAGCACAGTCATTCTGAGTAATAACAGCACGGTCATTCTGAGTTATAACAGCACAGTCATTCTGAGTTAAATAAGCACAGTCATTCTGAGTTATAACAGCAAAGTCATTCTGAGTTATAACAGCACAGTCATTCTGAGTAATACCAGCACAGTCATTCTGAATAATACTACAACAGTAATTCACTCATTAAAACAGTAATAAGACCAAAATAACAATTACTGCCAACTTTACTTGTTGTGAGTCTACTGTTGCTCGCGTTTTCATTATCAACAGTAGTGTTGGCTGTTTATGTTGATATTTACGCATTTATTTGTGATTACAGAAATGATGATGATGATAATAGTAGTATTAACGATGGTGTGTGCCACTAAATGTAAATTTTGTGGCACACTTGCTGAAATTAAGAGCATGCAAAGCTAGCATCTGCAGTGTTTCAGCATTGTTTCAGTAGCCAACACTTATCAAAGGAACAAACTGTCTAGTATTCAGAGATGAAGAGTGTGTAGAATTTTGTTCCATCCATAAACTAGCTGTGGTCTATCTGATGTGCATTTTCCATGTCAGTTGCCAATACAATGGTGGGTGGGTTGAAGAAATATTATTATGGGTGTGGCTGAAATACTCATGATGGACATAATAATAATAATAATAATAATAATAATGCAAATGTATTAAACTTCTAAAGTGCTTTTTTGGAAAGAACATCAATAGAAACATAAAAAGTATTTCATTGCTGCATTCTCTGAAGATGGAGAGGATTGTGACACCATGTCTCACAAATGCACACACACATACACACACACACACACACACACACACAAAGACATAAACAGAATCATGCCCACTGGCATAAAATACCCCTTGGTCAGTAGACGTCCGTAACAACTCAGATGTAATTATTCCAAATGCCTCATTAGATAAAGAGCAATTAATTAACTTTCTTTATTGATGGTACTTAATGAGTCCATGCTGCAGAGAGAAGGTGCCACGCTAATCTATTTTCTTAATCATTAAATCTCATCAGAGAATGCAGCTGCTTACATGTGAATAAAACAGAGAGCTAGCTGCCTGTTGGATTATCTGGTGCTTGTAGACACCCCATAAAAGGACAGAGCAATTCTGAAAATATGTTTCATCTTGCGTGTACCAATAGTGTGATAAGAAAAGCTGTGAACCAGTGGAGTTTTGGGCTAAAATGTGTTTAATTTACCAACAGAAGCCTCATGACTATTCGCCATCTGCCAAGCAATATAATTTTCTAAGACACATTATAAAACATGCTAAAACTAGAACAGCATAATGACTGGTGTTTTGTTCCATGTGACCCCAACCTGGGCAACCATAATCCTGTCATAGATTATTACTACATAGACATACGTACTTTGCAACCATACTCGTTCCTCTGTAAATAACAAAATGTCATTTATGCCCACAAGATTTGTGATCAACCACAAAGTAGTTTCACTTTTAATTAGTGGTAGAGCGAGATCATTTTTTGTGGTGTTTTGAGTTTAATTGGAGCTGTCTGTTTCAGACTAATAATTTTGATAAGTAATAAACTACCTAAAAAGCTTGCCCTGGCTCATGCCATCTTAAAAGAAGAGGGAACCGACCAGCATTTCAAACTAAGCCAATTAATGTATTACTTTATATCATTTTTTCATGTTCCTTTCATTCATCTGACTATACAAAACTTATTGGAAAAGGCCAATTTAACATTTACAGAACATGGTTATGCCCTGTTATTAAATTGGGAAGCTGAGAAATATTTTAAGAGGGCTTAAAAAAGAAAAGGGAATAGAATAAATTGAAGGTGTCTTGGGTTAGATTTATTATGAATCATGCAGCCACATGGAAAATGGCTGGCATATGGAATTAAAGGAAGGGACTGGTTTTGCTCCTGACCTACTCTGTGTGGTACAGCTTGCACAATGATATTATAGTTTGCAATGTCCAGAAAAGTTCAGATATTGAAGTATACGTTCAAAGATAAGATGGAATATAAGATGGAATGTATAAAGGGCAATGTTGGAAATGTTGCTTATTATTTACAAGTTATTTTTTACTGTTTTTTTACTGAATTATTTTGGTTACTAAGGCCACATTAACCTTTGGAGGCACAACTCACTGTTATTGAAATCTTTAGCTAGATGGAATTTTTGACTTAGGTTCTTATAATTTGTAAACAGTGAAACATCTACATCAATTAACTATTTTACTTCAAGTATCCATTTGATTGCTATAACCACTTTAAACATCAATATTGAAGTATATGTAGAGGGAAAGAAAATTACATGGAATGTTAAGAGGAAGTGACATATTTTATTATAATGTAGCAGTCTATTATGTTATTAAATTAAACCACCATAGATTGGATTGCATTGCTGATCATTTGTATACAATGTTCTTGATAGCCTTCTTTCTTTCCTGGATTCTTATGCAGAATCTAGGAAAGAAAGAAAGCTATCATCAGGAATAACTTTATCAAAATCCCAGTTAGTAATGGAAGATGGCTAGTTCAGGTTCATGCCATTGTTGTTTGTTTGTGTAGAGATGAGGATAGAATGTACTGTACATACATGTTTGAGTGATAGTCAAATAGTTTAACCATTATCGTTGCTTTAGAAAAACGTACCCAGTTTCCATAAAAACAAGGAAATTATTTATGTGAAAGAAAGCAGACAAGAGATCTCAATGGTGTAGTGGTAAAAAAGGTGTAAACTGATCATGGGGCATGAAAAGAAAAAAGGTTAAGCTCTTTATATATTTAATGCACTCGGCTACAAATAGTTGATAAACTAAGATGCAAAGAAATATGATGGTTAAACTACATTTACTCCCACAACAAGGGCAACCCATATAATGCCCTAGAGAAAATACCCATTTAGAATGTTAAGCAACTCTACACTTTCAGTTCTGTCAAAGGTGTTACTCAAAGTGCAGTCACCCAGAAAACCTTCGAGTTTAACAGGGTGAGAGCGAAGTACCATGGAGCAATGACAAACTCAAATTGAACCTTCAAAATCAGTAAGTAGCAAGGTACTCACCCTCATACGGGCTAGGCCAGACCAATTCCACAACACCTCACTCATGCTAGCCCCTCACCAATTCTGCATCACCCCAACACAGGCTAGCCCACATCAATACCACACCACCCCACTCAGGCAGGCACACACCAGTTCCACACCAGCCTCCAAACCGGCCAGCCCACAACAATTCCACATCACCCCCACATGAGCAAGCCCACACCAATTCCATAGCAGCCCAACATGGGCTAGCCTGCACCAGCCAAATAATAATAATAATAATGGGGCCACCATGTATTTTGGTTAAACTGGACATAGTAGTTCACCGAACAGATACATCCGTTTGGCTCCAAAAGGGCTCTTAGTTGAAGAGTGCTTAATGGGAGTTTTGGATTAACGCCTAAGTAGAAAAACCCCAAAGTAATCATTGACCATAAACATTACTGGTAATGCTGCATACTGTAGTTCTAGAAATGTCTATCTCAGCTTTCTGGATATTAGTTTGTCTTGTAATCATTGAAATTGTAACGTCAGCCACACTCTTTCCATACTGGTGAAATTATCAATGTTGATTTTTATATTAGGCCTAGATATGTTTACTAATGCTGGCTACTTAGATATCACCAAACAGACTGTACCCTACTGTTAGTAGTGAATGTAGAGCCCTTACTTATTAGTATACTCAACATTTCAAACATTGCCCCTTTTTTTTACATAGCAGACATCTTAAAATAGTTGACATGCAATAAGGCTGTTCACCAGCCACCCATCTACCTGCATCCACCACCAGGCCATAAGACTGCTCAGCATCCAATCTGTCTGCCTGCACAACCTGCAGTTCACCTTCACATTAAGGGGTTATTTGCACTGGGTCTCTACATCCAATACACTCACATACACAGACACACAGGGTTCTTCTCGTTTGAGTAAGTCTGAAATCTCTTAAACTCGGAAACCAATGATTGGTCAAGGTGATGTCTAGTCACAATGTCTTCTCTTCCTTGAGATCCACCTGTTATTAAGGACACTCGTGTGTCTTACAGTGGAATAGTTTGTAAATCTGCCACGCCCTCTTGAATCAGCTGTTGTTTTGTTGGAGGACAAAAACATGTTTAGAAACAGTATGCTACCTATGATTTTATCTATAAACATTATGCAAAGGTTTTGTTTTTGAACAAATCATATGCAGGCAAGGCCATTCTAACACACATTATTGCTACTATTGCCTCTTAGACTAAAAACATTTTGATAAAAAGGTGGAACCCAGTTTACATGAGTAACGTCTCACAACGTGTCAGCCCAGTGAAATGCCTTGCTTGGACAGAGCTCATGGCTCAAAGGGATAGAGCTCACGTCAAAGTGATGTTATACTCTTAATCTGGTCTTAGACTTTCCACCTGATAGCTAAGATAACTAGCTAATTACTGTAGCTGACAACACCACCTGGGAGCTAATTTAACAGAGACCAATCCCAGTTACATATCGCTCACCCATCAAACGTTTCTATTACAGTGACATGCCCATTAGCTAGCATTGGTCTCTGGAATAACAACATTCCATTATAAATGTCCAATGCACCGCTGTTCTAACAAGTGCTTACTGACAATGTGCTACTTCCCATTGGCAGCCAATGTCAATGTTTGCCATGTAGCTGTATCATGTCCAGCGTTAGCCAACACGGACAACATTTTCAGGATGTAAAGTGCTGCTTCCGTTACAGTAGTGTAGATATACACCAATCAGCCATAACATTATGACCACCTGCCTAATATTGTGTAGTTCCCCCTTTTGTCGCCAAAACAGCCCTGACCCGTTGAGGCATGGACTTCACTAGACCTCTGAAGGTGTGCTGTGGTATCTGGCACCGAGACGTTAGCAGCAGATCCTTTCAGTCCTGTAAGTTGTGAGTTGGAGCCTCCATGGATCGGACTTGTTTGTCCAGCACATCCCACAGATGCTTGATTGGATTGAGATCTGGGGAATTTGGAGGCCAAGTCAACACCTTGAACTCGCTGTTGTGTTCCTCAAACCATTCATGAACCATTTTTGCTTTGTGGCAGGGCGCATTATCCTGATGAAAGAGATCAATGCCATCAGGGAATATCGTTGCCATTAAAGGGTGCACATGGTCTGCAACAATGCTTAGGTAGGTGGTACGTGTCAAAGTAACATCCACATGAATGGCAGGACCCAAGGTTTCCCAGCAGATCCGGCATGCCTCTTTCGCATAGTTCATCCTGCCATGTGTTCTCCAGGTAAGTGACACACACGCACCCGGCCATCCACGTGATGTAAAAGAAAACGTGATTCATCAGACCAGGCCTCCTTCTTCCGTTGCTCCGTGGTCCATTTCTGGTGCCCATTGTAAGCGCTTTCGGCAGTGGACAGGGGTCAGCATGGGCATGTTACGCATGCAGGTACCCTGTATGTGTGTTTGTATTTTTCCCCTCCTGCCGTTTCCCCAGGTGTCCCTTATGTTTCTGATTGTGCTCGTTGGTGTTTCCCACCTGGCAGTCATGAGTGCAGCGCCTGACTGCTGAGGTGGACCAATCGGTGGACACCCCTCCTAATTGCACCACCTGTTCCTTTTTCCATTACCCAATCGCATCACACATCCCTGGTTTAAAAACCCAGTCAGTTGGTTCTCCCAGAGAGTCTCTTTTGCTTTACCCCACATGGACATAGACACTCCTGAGATACACATCCTTTTTGATAGACAGACACTTTGATCATTCATACATCTCACTTTGTCCTGTTTCATGTAAGTTTGTATTGCTGTGGCGTTTTGTTTGGTGTTGTCTAGTCAATTGTTTTCTGTGTGCTGTTTAGTCCTTGTTCAACCTGTGTTTTTGTTTGTCCCAGTGTCCCTGGAAAGTCGCCCTTGGGCATACACAGTCCGTATGAAAACTTTGTCTATAAAGACTAGTTAGAACTGAGCGGACCACCCACTGTATTTTTGTATTGGTTAGTAGTCAGACAAGCGGTTCTTGAGGCAGGCAAGTTCAGTTTAGGGGTGTTTGGACTATTTTTTTCATTTCTTGGGTCCAGCTCAGCCCCTTTTCCCTAACGCCTTTACCGTGTGTTTATAATAAATGTTTTATGTTTGACGGTAGCTTTGGTTGTCTGTGTCATTTGGTCTCACTGTGCCTTTACACTACATTAATTTGCATGTGTTTTATGTTACGGGTCTCTGTACCATCCACCCTAGAATGCTAGAGCCACAGGGTTCGTAACAGGGCATCCTGAATGGTCTGTGTCTACGCAGCCCCATATGCAACATACTGAGATGCAGTGTGTGTTCTGACACCTTTCTATCAGTACCAGCATTAACTTTTTCAGAAATTTGAGTTACAGTAGGCTGTCTGTTTGATCGGACCACACGGGCCAGCCTTCGCTCCCCACGTGCATCTCTGAGCCTTGGCCGCCCATGACCCTGTCGCCTGTTCTCTCCACTTTTCCTTCCTTGAACCACTTTTGATAGGTGCTGACCACTGCAGACCGGGAACACCACCACAAGGGCTGCAGTTTTGGAGATGCCCTGACCCAGTCGTCTAGCCGTCACAATTTGGCCCTTATCAAAGTTGCTCAGATCCTTGTGCTTGCCCATTTTTCCTGCTTCTAACACATCAACTTTGAGGACAGAATGTTCACTTGCTGCCTATTATATCCCATCCACTGACAGGTGCCATGATAACGAGATTATCAATGTTATTCCCTTCACCTGTCTGTGGTCATAATGTTATAGCTGAACGGGTGTAACTCAGGGATAAACCACAATGACTTGTTTACTGCCATTCCAATGAGATGCTTGCACAACCTGATACAGTGGTTGGGGTACCCCAAAAAAAGTTTGTACCACCCCTAACCTTCTGCAATTGTCCCATCTTTTATCATAGGACCCACGTATGCAGCAGAGTACAGAACACTAGCCTCATCCTTGATAGAAATAGCTTTTTATGGAGTTCAATTTTAATACATCACAGACTGCTGGCCACGCTTGGTAAATTATAATTTTTTTACCACAGTGTAACTGGAATTAAATGGCTTCCCAGATATCCTGCTAGCCAAGTCGGCAATGGTATTCTTACCATTTGATGCTTTGTGCATCAGTGTTTTCAGAGGACTGCTTGTTCTCAGGATAATGGAGAATGCTAATGCTATTTCACTAGTATGTAGTTAAAGCAAACATTTCTGTATTTCTTCAGTAAAGTGTTGAAGCGCAGGAGTGGTATAATTTTCTGTTCTGTAAATACAGAACACTCCAGTGTCGGCTTGACTGCGTGCTTCAGGTTGTTGTTGTGCTGAAAGAAGAATCTTTGCCCCAGTCGTCCTGGATAAGGTTTTCTTCAAGGACCACTATGTACCTTTCAATCCTTTCATCCTTCCCTCAGTCCTTACCAGTGTCCTAGTCTTGGCTGCTGATGATGAACCACCTTGCTTCACCGTTGGGATTGTATTTGCCAGGTGATGAGTGTTTCAGGCCTAATAGTTCGAGTTTGGTGCCATCAAACCAGATAATCTTTATCCTCACGCTCTCTCTCTCATGTCATTCAAACAACATGTGATGTGCCATTTGCTCAGCCACTCTACCATATAAGCTTGATTGATAAGGTGCTGCAGAGATGGTTGTCCGCTTGGCATGTTCTCCTACCTCTGAAGCCTTTTTAGACTGGCCATTGGGTTTTTGGTCACGCTAACCATGGCCCTTCTTGCCTGGTTAATTAGTTTGGCCTGACGACCAGCTCTAGGAAGAGTAGAGGTGTTTCCAAATTTCTTCTGTTTTATAGTGAGGGATCCCACTGTGCTCCTGGGAATGTTATTTGCCTCTTTGTCAAATGTCCTTCTTCTGGCGCTAATAGCATCATTGGCATTGGATATACGCGCTAGATGCGCCATCTACCGATCATTGTGTGTCAGCAACACCCTCCCATTCAAAACACGCATGGGTCAAAATGACCCCTGATGGCGCTTTCTAGTAGGTGTGAAAGGCTCACGCTTCTGGTGTTAATAACCTTACCTACATCTATCTAATATATCTCAGAGGTCTACAAAGAGTTACTTTTTTTGGTCTGAAATGTACTGTGAAGTAGATGACCTCATATAGACAGGTGTGTGCCTTTTTAAACCAATGGACGACCAATTGAATTTGCCACAGGTGGACTTTAATGAAGTTCTAGAGAAATCTCAAGGATGATGAAAAGACACAGGATGCATCTGAGCTCAATTTGGAGGGTCATGACAACTGGTCTGAATACTTATGTACATGAGATATTTCATTGGCTTCAAAAACCTTGTCCATCTAGAAGGGTGGAGTGAGTGTGGACATAAGAATGTTTACATGACTATCATTTTTTCTACTGGTCAGTATCATGTTCCATATTTCATCAACATATGTCTTTTCATCAACATATGTGTCTTGTCATCATTACACCCTGCTCTGCTATTCTTGAGGATTTGTATGCATGGGAGTGTATAATATCATTGTCTTATGTTTTATTCTGCACATATCTTTCTCCTCATTATAGGTCAAAAGCGTAACCTTTTATAGATGGGAAATATATATAGTTGGGTGCTACATGGTAGGGCTTAAAATCTCCTGGCTTCTGGGTCTGGGAGAACATGTTGGAAGGTTGTCTATGCGAGGAAGCCATAATTATGTCCACCTGTACTTGGACTGTATGTCTTTTTTGTTATTTTCAGCCTACTGCTATGTAAGAGTTGTAATCATTAAATCATATTTTTTCTTTGGATGATACTGCATAACGTTGTATCGAGTTCTTATTCAGTTAGGTCCAGAACAAACCATGCCTTCATCAAGTGTACGGCAGGAAATTTCTTGTAAAATTCAATAGAAATGGTAGCACTAGAAGGCCACGGAACAAATTTCAGCACTCCAATCAGAGGCAGAGCATTAAAGGATTGAATAGGTGCACGGCAGCCCTAAGAGATTCACTGATCAAACTGAGCACTGTAAAGGTAATTGCTGAGTAAAATTTACTCTGTTGCTCTGCCCTTGGTTCCAAAGAAGACATTAACAGTGTAAATAGTAATCATGTAGATGTAACTATACATAAGGTTTGCTCACCAAACACCCCACGTGTCATCTACCATTGTGTTCCCTATTCCTTCTTGTGTGTCTGTAAGACCTATTCAGCCCTCCACAAAGTGTAGCCTTAGGCCTGATGGGGTCAATAAATGAAAATGCAAATGCTTGAAATCACTAATGAACCTGTTTGTAGAAAAGCTTTATATATTGACAACCAACCTGTTTTCTAAAAAAGGGGTTTGGATTCCTACACCTAAATGTACAGACTTCATGTAAGGTGGATTTTATTAAGATATGGGCAGCTCAGTCAAACCCAGACATCATTATCTTATCTGAAACTTGGTTGCACAAGTTTCAGATAAGAAACCACAGATGCAGGTATTGCTCTAGATGTTCTCAATGTTTTCAGAGCAGATAGCGTGAATATAGGTGGAGGTGCTGCCAATAAATTTGGAAACAAAGTTACCGGTGTTGGTTTATATTTTCCACCCTCTGCTAAGAAAGGTGTTCTAAATCAGCTAAACAACCAATTAAACTAATTGCAATCATCAGAAGTAATAATCCCGGGGGATTTTAACTTGGACTGGGCAACAGAGGGTTACGAAAATATAAATAGGTTTTGTGTCAAGTTAAACCTGACCCTGATAATCACAAAGCCAACACAGCCTAATCAAAAGGAGCCTTCTAAGTCTACCATTATTGCATACTTACACATTTCCTAGACAAATATATTGCGAGTAGTGTATTTCTATATGCGCCATATAAATTTTTTTGATCAAAAACGGATCCAACCCATGGTTCATGTCTGATATATCTGATACTATTCATGAAAAGAAAATTGGCCTGGGCCGAGGCAATGAAATCAGAATTCACACTGGCAGACATTTAAGCAATTAAGAAATGTATGTACAAAGCTTGTCAAAAGGCTAAATCTGAGTATTACGTAAACACAGTATCTGAGTTTATTGTGAATCAGACCAAACTCTGGAAAACTGCAAAAACACTGACAATCTGTGCCTCCAGCTCTATACCAAAACATACCTATTACTGATTGTTACGCATGCAGGTACCCTGTATGTGCGGTTGTGTTTTTCCCCTACTGCCGTTTCCCCAGGTGTCCCTTATGTTCCTGATTGTGCTCGTTGGTGTTTCCCACCTGGCAGTCATGAGTGCATCGCCTGACTGCTGAGGTGGACCAATCGGTGGACACCCCTCCTAAATGCACCACCTGTTCCTTTTTCCATTACCCAATCGCATCACACATCCCTGGTTTAAAAACCCCGTCAGTTGGTTCTCCCAGAGAGATTCTTTTGATTTACCCCACATGGACATAGACACTCTTCAGATACATACCTTTTTGATAGACAGACACTTTGTTCATATCACTTACTTTAGCACATACATCTCACTTTGTTCTGTTTCATGTGAGTATGTATTGCTGTGGTGTTTTGTTTGGTGTTGTCTAGTCAATTGTTTGCTGTGTGCTGTTTAGTCGTTGTTCAACCTGTGTGTTTTGTTTATCCCTGTGTCCCTGGGAAAAGGAGGTTTTTAGCAAGTTGCCCTTGGGCATACACCACCCGTAGGAAAACTTTGTCTAAAAACACTAGTTAGAACTGAGCGGACCACCCACTGTATTTTTATATTGGTTAGTAGTTAGCTAAGTGGTTCTTGAGGCAGGCAAGTTCAGTTTAGGGGTGTTTTGACTATATTATTTCATTGCTTGGGTTCAGCTCAGCCCCTTCTCCCTAACCCCTTTACCGTGTGTTTATAATAAACGTTTTATGTTTGACGGTAGCTTTGATTGTCTGTCATTTGTTCTCACTGTTCCTGTACACTACACCACTTTGTATGAGTTTTATGTTACGGGTCTCTGTACCATCCACCCTAGACTGCTAGAGCCACAGGGTTTGTAACACTGATAAATATGTTGTTGTTGATGCTTTCAATCAACACTTCATTGCAACAGGCCATATTTTTGATTAAACATTATTTACTACCTCAATTGCAAAAGCATTTAATGAAATTAGAGAAATCCTTGGGGAATGGTTTGTTGATAAGCAACATTTTGGAGTGAGCCTGTTCACAGAGAAATAATTGTTTGAAGATTTTTTTTTGCTAGTAATCAAAATTAGGAAATCCACCGGGGCACATAAACTTGATCCAGTTCTTCTAGCTAGTGCTGTTTCCTTCATCTCCAGTGCTAACACTCATTTTCAACTACTGCCATTTCTGTGGTCATTCCTAAAGTTGGGAAAACCACCTATGTGCTGCCAACACATGAGTGTGGGGATACTAGTGACCTAGAAAATTATCGTCTTATATCTAAACTGTCTGGCTTTGCTAAAATCCTTTAAAAACACATTTCAGAACTGGTTAAGAAGCTAAAGGTCAGAATTGGCTTATTTTGTAGAAAAACAATCATGCCTGTCATCTCAGCATTGAAATGAGGTTGTGCAAGCCACATGTATGACAGTATTAGATTATGGTGATATGAAATAGTATGCATGCTTCTGCTTCCGTATTGACATATATTAATTTATTCTATTCAGGGTACTCTGAAGTTTCTTACTGGTGTGAACTTTTGTACACATCATTGTCTGTTATACTTTTTGATTGGCTGGTAGCTTGAAGAAACTTTCTAACTATCTCACAACAAAATATTACTGGAAGAAGATTTGTTAGTACTACTGATACTAAGGGCTTTCTACCAAGCCACATATTCCTGGAATACCTTGCAGAATTTACTTAGAAACATTGAGGCCTATTAAGCAGTTCAAATGTCTGATACGAAACAATTTCACTGTGAAATATGACTGTTTTTCTTAATTTCTTTCCTTCATTGTTTCTTCTTTATGTTCTTTCTGTAAATTAGGTCTCAACTGGAAAAGAGCCAGGTTTCATCTTGATTTCCTTGGTAAATAAAGGTTAACAAAATCCTAAGGGGTGTGCTGGGTAGTAGGACTGCACGTTTAGTTGAATTATGATTGAAATTGTGATGTTCACATGTTCAATATTGAAATCGCCAACTTCTGCGTTGTCTCCATCATCAGTTATCATTGTAGGCGCTCCACTGAAGCTGCACTCCACCAGTAGGGGTTACACTGACACAGGGCTTGTTGTTACTCATAGCAAACAAACAAGTCTGTCTGCGGTTTTGGAAGTATTTTTACAAAATAACAAACAAAAACTGAAACTGAAAGAAAACAGATTCTCACAAGGGGCCCATATGAAAACGCATGCACTCAGTAAGTACTGTACGTAAGACTCTGCATAATATTGTCTGCTTAAATGTATGACTAAAATGGAAACAAAAGTTGCAGACCGTTCATCAAATAATATAAAGTCGATGCAGCACATATGTTGTAAAGCCTAAGAGGTTGCCTTCCATCATGGTGGATTTTGAAATGTGATTTACAATACCTTTTAACCTGACAAAATTTGATATCCTGCAAAAAAGGGTCTTGGAAGGCTGCAGAAACCAGCTTGGACCAGATGGAGCCTCTCTCCTCACTAACAGTGGGACGCTTCCAATGAGGCGTGAGTAACTTGTCTGAACATTGAATTGAGTATTCAGTGATCTCTTCATAAAAATAAAGTACAATACACTCGTAGCGTAATGTTTGCCAAGTCAGTATTCTGCTTTTCTCTCCAGTGTCCTGAACCTGCGGGTTATTTAGCACCTGGGATATCTCCCGAATATCCCATAAAAGACTGTTGTTCTTCTGATTAATATTTAATAGCCACTGTCACTGGATAACCCAGGACTCCAGTGGAGCCTGGGACTAGTGTGCACCTTGCAACTCATTCAGCCACACCACAACAGTCAGTCCTCCATTACCGATGGAGTGTTTTTCCACTCTCCAACATGTGCCAACAGGAACGGGTTTCTGTGTACCTAATCTAGATGTTATTCTCTACTAATGATTGGTGAGCTTTTTTGCTAATTCAGATGTCTTTCGGTGTTGATTGTGTGTAATATTTATTTAAATAAATACATTTGTATTTGATCCACACAACCTAAATCATGACCAATGAAAAAACACGCATTCACAGATAGGCAAGTATAGCCAGCCAAATGAAAAGACAAAAACAGTATGTGTAGAGTGTATGTTACTGAATGTGTCTTTTCAGTCTTTGTTCCTCAATAAAGATATTTTGCTGGTGTTCCTGGAGTTC